>JABFPN010000814.1:0-37787 GCA_022817305.1 Leptoteleia sp. ZL-2020
TTCTATGTTTATAGAACTGTATGCATTACATATACTTAGTTTTTCCATAAATTATTACAGTTACACCTACAGAGTACATATAGGTTCAATACCCCAGAATTTATTGATAAATATACTATTTCATTTTTTTCAGTGTATAACATTGAAAATTTTTTAAAGCTTTTCAGTATTTAGCGATAAACTTAAGAACTAAGATTATTATATTACTAAGATCAATTATATTTTCAAAGAATAAAATACAATATGCTATATATATAATATTAAAAATTAATAAGTTTTACAAATAATAAAAAAATCTCCCTAAAGAACTTGTTATTATATTCTTTAAAAATTTTTTTGAATATTTTACAATGTTAAAATAAAAGTCTTATAGTTATTAACATTTTAATTTAATGCAAATAACTGATTGATTGAAGTTCTTCCCATTACAGGCCACTTCCCAATAGGATGCCAAGGTGAAGTTAGGTGGATGTTTGGTCATTTGGACAACGACAGTGACGGTCGTCTTTCATTGTCCGAATTATACGGACTGGAACACGATCAAAACGAGCCATGCTTGAAGCCCTTTCTCGATGGCTGCGACACTGATAGGTGTGATATGTCTCACGTACTTTAAGAATCGAAATGTTGTTTATAAATCCGCACAATTTATTTTCAGTATTTACGCTCAATTGACTGTCGTCGATACGATAAAAAGTTAAAAGCAAAGGGGAAACTAAACATCAACAATTTTATTAGCAAGATATAATTCTATTAATGAGTAACAAGCATTTAATCCTGCATTAATTGATTCCATGAAATCATACAAACTATTCTATTTATCTCATGTTAAATTATTACAAAATTAAATTATAATTCATTAATCTAACTTGAAATTAATCTGATTACAAATTATCATTAAACACCATTATTGAAAATTATCCTTTATATTAGTATTAATATGAGCAACACAGATGGTCAAGTTGTAATTAAATGCTTTAAACATGTCAAATATTGTATAATGAGTGTCCACCGCAATCTGTGTTAACTCTAAATTTCTGTTAATATATCTAACAGTACATTAATTTGTCAATTTTGGGATTACATTTAAAGTATAAATATAATTAGAAAAAGATACTAGCAGGACTTGAACATAAAATCATAATGTTGTAGTCAAATACAAAAGAATTAAAAATGTCAAATTTGTAAATCTCCATTTTGAATTTTAATTTATATGGTCAACTTATTAATTTGTCATCAAGTGTACTACATCATTGCACGTAATAAGAAGTTATTAGAATTGTAAGTTGTCTGCGAATACACTCGAGCAGTGATCACTTACAGTTTAAGTGGGTGACCTTATGTGCACGTGGTTGCTTGAATAGCCACACGAGTAGCCTGAGGTTTCCCTTAATGTGAGAAATACCGGTAATTATGAGTTGCGCAAGAGTAATGGGCTCAATGAATCTCCTTGGAAGATATCATTGCGGTCGGTTATCGGGTTCGCTAGTGCGCGACTGGAATTAGAAGTTGAGCTTGATTGCAGGCATCCAATGCTTCTCTAAATCCATCTTTTTGCCATTTGAAAGAAAACGCCAGTCTACCCATGTAGTTGTCAATTGGATCGTTCCGGAAACCATTAAAAGATGTCATTATGTAGAAAAATTTAATGCATGATTATAATGTCATTGTTACTCTACCATAAAACTAAATTAAAATGATAATTCGTTATCTTTAATATAATATATATTCAATAAAGTGTATCATTCTAATAACACAGCATATTATTTGCAATGCAGTTCACAAGGAACATTTTCAGATATTGAAGAAACACAGATATAGACTCCAATTTAACTTTTAAAATTATTTTCGTGGAAAATAAATTGCATCGAATTTATTATCCAAACAAACAACCTAGTGCATTGCAAATAACAAATTCAGTGCAACTTTTTTTTAACTTACAATCAGATAACTGGCATCTATTTTTTAGGAGCTTTCAGATAAATATATCACAATGTAAATTATTACACAGTATTAAACGCGCAAGTTTGTTTATTATCAAAACTGAAATTTGACAATTTCGGCAAAAAATAAATACATGCCCATTAATTGTGCACCTATATTCGTTATATATATAAACGTATATCATGCAGCATATTTTTGCAGACATTCACCTTTTTAATCGCTCATTAATCATTCAGTATTGAAATATTATCAGAAAACATACTTGGTGTTGAGCTGAAAATTTTAACCTTTATGATGAATAAAAAAAGCGACTCGTAACGCACAAAAGATTATGCTTAAATTCAATATTCCCGGACTTATTGGTGGGAAAGGAATAAAGGAAACGTTTTTGTCCGTAGCGACACTTTCGTGAGCGGACCGGAGTGGTGCGGATGTTTCTCAAAAGCTGAACGACCATGTGCAGCGATTCGCAGACGATCCCCGCCCGACGTGGCGCCGATCTGTGATTCGCGGGGATATTACCGAAGTATGCAATGCCACCGAGCGCTCGGTTTTTGCTGGTGCGTCGATCCGCACGGAGTGGAATTCGCGGGCACAAAAACCGTCGGAACTAAACCCGATTGTGGTAAGTCCTTCGCATCGACCGCGCGCGATAAATTATTTCTTATTTATTCTTACATAACGTTCCTCTCGCGCAAAGCGGTCGCGGCCCTTGGTAATCTTTTTATCCAGAATGAATGATGCTTTTCCGCTTGATGCGGAACGTGTATTCATTTTTAATAATACTAAGGAAATTAAATTGAATTAATTTAAATCACTGAAACATTTATCAATTTTATTATTTCTGGTAAAAGTATAACTAAGAAATGTTCACTATTAATATAATGCAACACAAATTGTGCTTATTTTGAAATGGAAGAATTAAACATATATTACATAAATGTGATTTGCCTCCCTGATCAGAAACTATACCATTTTAATTTTTAATTCAATACTGCTATACCTGAAATTCTGATTCAAGAACGTGCCACCTTAATTTCTGTTTCTAAAAGGTACCATATCAGGAGAAAAAAGATTTTAATTCTACTATATTATATTGTAAAGAACATTGTAAGCTGTATTGCATCCTCTATTTATCAAAAAATATAGCAGCAACTGCTGATAATTTTTCTTCAATGTATGTTCACTATATTGAGCATTATTGAAAATGGAACATTCATACATAGGTCATGTAATATCGTTTGGCCAGAATGGCATGCATAAATGGAAGCATTTATGTATTTTCAATTCACATAAAAAAAGAATAGAACAAAAATTAATGTACTTTTTATCAATATTAACGTAAAATCATCTTGAGTACCATTATTACTTAAAAAGTATCAAAATATAAGTAGATTTTCTTTTATTCTAACTATACCGAGCAGTAAAAATTATTTATTTGTAAACATTTTGAGTTGTCAATTGAAGTAAATAAACGATTTCATTTATATATAAGACTGTACTCTTGCGATTATACTGAAAACTCAGTACAAAGCTATTTTTCTTGATTATCCACGTGTGAAGACTTACATTAATAAATGACCAAGTATTAGTTTAATGAAAATAATAATAACAGTACAAAATAAATACTCTTTTTGATATTGTCAAAGCGTAATAATCGCTTTGTAGAGTAGTTATTGTGTGTTGCATTTAGCGTGCACATAATAATCATAAGTAGCAAGATTTAATGAAAATTTGTTCTCTTCAAAATAAAAGCCGTCCTCAAAGTCGCGCCACAGAGAAATGTCGCTTATGAAAATTGTTCGGCTCATACAATAAATGCTTATTCTACGAAAATCAGGTGTTTAATCTTTTTTTATATAAGAATTAATAACTGCAAATTCCCATTACATATATTATCCCAAAATTAGTGATCCGTAACTTGACATAATCTGTTGCCTTTCCAGATGCAATAGTCAACAAGACCAACAACAACAATAATAACAACAACAATAATAATAATAACAACAACAGCAACAACAACAACAACAGTGGACTGAAGACCAACAGTGTGGACTTGGACGACGATGAGGATTCGTCCCAAGATCTGGAAGGGTCCGCCGATCAGCCGCTAGACTTTTAGATGCACGTTCGTTTAGACACGCAGACACGGTTAAACACACACGCCGACAGATCCAGCAGACACCACCGCTAATGAACATTGATTCCAGCTCTTACGTTCCGATGAGAAAGTAGTTTATACACATGTTTGTCTATCTCCGGTTGGCCTCGTGCACCCCGACCGTTGCGCGTGGAGGTCAAAGCCCCGGCCGAAACGTCCCCAAGAATCCCATCCCAATTATCGAGCGAGCTGCAAGCAAAACAGAAGCTCGTTAAAGCAAAGTCGTAACGGGCTTCAAGTGAGGATTAGACACAATGCCGACGCCAAGCGCGGAGTTATTTTCTATGACACTCGGTGCCATTCAGCAGCGGGGGACATTGTGTACACGCGACAAAAGTACATTATTGGCGCAACACGGCCCGACACTTTGCCAGCACGCGAGGATCGATGGCTATCGATCGTGAGGGCGCTCGGGATTCCGGCAAAAGTTTCCAAACGGCTTGGAATCAGATCAGAAAAGAGTTCCCCGACAAACACCGAGGCGGACATTGGGAAACGCTTGGCGCGACATTGCTATGCTTTTAAGGGACAAAACAAAGACACGCGCAGAGTCCCCCTCCTCCTCCTCCTCCGTCGCCGAGTCTCGTTACAGATTCAACCCCAACGCACACACCCCATTGTCTAACTTTATATTTAGATACACGTCAGATAGTTCTGCTTAGGTTGCTCGCTTAACACGGTCTTTGTAAACTCGCGACAACAATAAGATATTTTCTTTAATGGCAAATTTATGACTGCGATGTTCAGTTGCGTTTACTTTATGAAAGATTTACCTGCACTGGGAAAATCATTACAAATGCAAATGGGAGCTGTTTTTATCTACCCGGTTTATCTGATATGTAAATGTATTTTACATATGTTGCGATTACAAGAGCTTGTTAGAATTTACTTTGACAACTACACGGGAATTATAGAATTCCGCGTCAGAGTGCTGCTCTGAAGAATTTTATGTGCAATTTATATAGGAACTTCTAGTTAGAATTTCATATGTAATAGTAATTACTCTTGTAATGTAACACATTATAATGAGAAACTTTCGAATAAAAAGTGTATACATACAATTAAAAGTGGTTTGATCTAGATTGCTATAGTTTTATAATGAAATTCCAAACGAGAAACCTAGTTATGATCATTATATGAATTGGATATCGGAAACTGTTTAGCTTCAATAGGTCTATTTGATTCTAGCCAATTACTTTGTTTTTTAAATTCTTTTTTGGGTATATTGAAAGTAATTAACTAGGAAAATAATTAAGACTATAGAAACATTTTTGCAAAACATATTAATTATGATATAAATATTTGCACTAACTAATAATGATTATAATATTTGACGTTTAACTAAATATCATAGATGACTTAGAGAATAACTGTACAATAATTCTAGTTATGTTAAAATCTGCAGTGTAATCAAACGAAAGATTTCCCTTCGCCCTCTATCATATCAAACTTATTTAACACGGATATAGATCTCTGCGCGCAACAGTGTATAAATAATATAGTGACAAACTATTTATTCATATAAACTAGAAAAAATATTAGGGAGAGGGAGGGAGAGAGAAAGAGAGAGCGAGAGAGAGAAATAGAGAGGAAAAGAGAGAGAATGCGAGTGAAAATAAGTGCGAAAAAAGCTGAGCGTATCTGTATCAATTCGCGTTGCGAATTATTCATAAACACAATACAAATTAACATTAACTCACAAAACATAAAAGAATTACTATATATATATATATATATATACAAACATATAATTTCTAACCGTTAGGTATGCAATACCGGTATATATATAAATATATAAATATAAACATGAGCGAGTTTAATGCAAAGTGACGCCGACAAGTCGAAATTAGTTCAACAGAAGTTTGGACTGGTTTTGAATTTACTTTTTCTTGTTCTTCATCGCTTTTTCGTATTATGTTAAAAATACAGATATTGGATCTCATCATCAAGCTTAGTCCGAATTTCATACAAAAATAAGTGAAAAAAAGTTACACAAAATAAACTCTCTGTAAACTCGAAAAAGAAGCAGACAAAAACTAGTTCACATTATAATGATTCAAGAATAGAGTTTATGAATAACCATTTGATTAGAGCTTGAATATGATTGTAAAATTTTTGATTTACAAACTCGTCACTTCACATCAGCAACTTCACAAATACCATTAAGTCATCAAGTCAAGCTGGCTGCGAAGAAAGATTCCTGCATAATCTTTGTTACGATTTGTTTGAAGTTTCGTTTTTGAACTTCATTGCGAATAGTTTATCGATTGTTGAATTATCGTTGAGCCTATTTTTATCGTTATGCGTCATGGTTGATTTAAATTTTCAATGGCTGCAAAAATTCATCCTTTTGCAAAGCGCCACTTTCTATCGTGGTCATCTTAGCTTCGTCATGGGATAGCATAAGATGCGTTGCATCATAAACAAAAACAAACGACCTATTTCTTACTCGTTTACGACCGATGTAGTCCAGTCACGACGTCTGCAAAAGAAAAAGGAACTCACTGAAAAAGGGGTACGGAATCTGAAGAGAGCAAGAGTTTCCCCTTGTCATCAAACTGGTTTGACCTTATCTACTCAAATTCATCAGATCTCTAAAGACAATCAAGGCAATATCAGCAACATTAATGTAGACGAAATCGACGATGTTAATACCTTGAGCAGCCGCGCGATTGCTTTTGAAGAATTTTTTGATATGACTTTTGATCACAATTGTATAAATGCGAGAGACAACGCCGTGACTCGTCTGCACCATCTGTAACATGCAATTTTTACTTGTGAACTCAATTGATTACATAAATTATAGTGCAAGTGTAATAAGGTACGTAACCTGTAGAAAATCGGATCTGTGTGACAATGTGAATATAACTATAGCGTCAAATAGTATAAATTATAATATGTGTAGAAACACGATAGCAATCTTGTATGTTATTGTTTAATCATCATATGAATACTCAGAGCTCTTCCGCCAGTGAAATCGCCCGATATTATAAATATAAAAAAAATATATATATAAAGTATATATATTATACATACAAAAGAAACCAAAATTACCGTACTTTATCGCATTCATGTGCAAGGAGAATCCTCAGGCAGACTTCACACTACGACTTACAGAACTGTTCCGTTGATCTGTAACATTTATTTGGTTCTAAGATCATATACACACATTGATATACATATATATATTGTAAAAAAAAATATATATTAGATTAATCTTTCTTTCTAAGTCGAGATAAGTCACGCCAATTTTTAGGTTTCATTCTTTTTTTTTTTTTGCGTACGTTGTTAGTAAAGAACACGCATCCCGTCACGAATTCCATGCATGCAAATATAACTTTCATTTTTTTTCAAGGTCATTCTCTAACAAGAAAAAAAAAGAGTTGGTTAAGAATTTGTATGGGAATACACGTGGAATTTTAATCTTGAAATTTGGTGGTTATCTATTTAAAGCTTACTTATAAAATAAATTTTATGAGCATTTATATAAACAGATCAGATTGTTTTTAGAAAGCATCTGGTTAATTCTAAGTCTTATATCTAATCAAAATTATTAATATCTAATTTTGTATTTAGAGTATGATTACACAAAATTCTAAATAAGCAACATGATAACTCATTAACCTGTAACAAATATATGAGTATTTATACAACTTCCAATATCAGTTTGTTTTATAATTTTCCATACATTTTCAACTAATCTTTTATGTTAGGTCTTAACGCACCACCAACTTTGTTTGTATATCATCCCTATTTAGAAACCCTTTTGCCACTTTTTCTAAACCATGTACGCAATTTGAGAAAATGTATGACACATTTATTGGCAGGAAATCAAGTTAATCCATTAGTATATCTGATATATTTTGATAAGTACTATGCAAGCGAATGGATAAATTATCATATTAAATTAAGTGCAATGTCAAAGTCCTTTGTAATTTTACAAATGCGCCGTAACTAAATTTATTGAATCTAATAATTTATGTGTTTCTTATTATTACTTAAACTTTTGACCAGTAAGTTATATATTAAGAAAAAAAAAAAAAAAACAAATAATAAATAAAATAATGTTAACGTAAAAAACTCAAATGATGTTCTTATGAATATTGAAAAGAAGCTTTTTCGAAACGCATATCAGTGGTTTCATAAAGAGCAATAAATTTAATTTAGATTTGAAAGAAAATATTGCGTTTGATTAATCTTGACCTTTGATTACTACCTTACTCGTTATTCTTCTATCAAAACTTCT
This sequence comes from Leptoteleia sp. ZL-2020, assembly GCA_022817305.1. NCBI lineage: Eukaryota > Metazoa > Arthropoda > Insecta > Hymenoptera > Scelionidae > Leptoteleia > Leptoteleia sp. ZL-2020. Next base: position 8,352 of record JABFPN010000814.1, read on the forward strand.
AACATGATTTTTAATCGAATATTTATTCATCAGTTTTTAATTTAGCTTTGCATTTTATCCTTTATTGTTATTAACAAACTACATATAAATTAAGTTATTTGTATTATAAATTTAAAATTTGTATACTTATATTACCTTATCTTGTACAACAAATTTCCTTTCAGAAACTAACTAGTTTAATAGCTATATTATTATTATATAATAAAATTATATAATGTTATGTAATAAAATCATCTGGGAAACAAGATAGGTCACTAGAACATCTAGTAATCCTGTTAGAAAACTAACTAATTCTCGGTACCAGATATCTAGTTATCTATTGTTCTCTCAAATGACGAAAATAATATGTAAAGAACTTTGAACAATTGGCCTAACTAAAATAAATTAAAGGATCAAGATACCAAGTAGATTTATATTTAATGAATTGTAACTATCAAAAAAAAGAATTTTAATGTATTTGGATCCAAAGGACTCCATAGTAGTAATCAAAGGTTAAGCGTTAAATTCCTAGAAAGGACAATTGAAGACCTTAATGTTTCGGTTTCAAAACGTACCATTTGCTCACGTATGATTGTGATTAGTCTTCTGAAGCGAAGAGCACAGTATTTACGTGACGGTAACATAAGAGCGAGCGAGTATTTTTCGAGGAGTCACTTCGAAGGCTACAATTCGATCAACTTGTTTTATTCCGCCCAAAGAGAGAAGAAAAAAAAAGATGAAGAAACGCATTGCCTACCATGTTGCTTTACGTAGTGTGTGTGATAAGCATTTATGTGTTATAATGCACGCTGAACGGAACTGATGTTTACGGTGCACTGGGACTAAATAAAGGCGCAGGTCGATAAACATGAATATCGTTAAGCGTAAAGCACAAATGTTAAACAAGTAAAGGAACAAATTACGATAAGCAGCGATTAGAGAGGATGGGATTTTTTTTATCATACATCATGTCTTTTGTCATGTTTTATATCGAAGGTAATTAATCGTGATTATGCAAGACAAAGGAATCAATAAATAAAACTTTGGAAAAACGCTTCGATGATTTCGTGGTTCTTCAAAATTGGACACGTCTTCGTTTTTACGATTTAAAGTATTTTTATACCTGTATTTGGAACACCAATTTTTTGAATGGCAATTATTTGAAACGAATGCATTGAGAAACAAATTGGTGAATTTTTGCTTTTCTTCCTTGGTCCTTTGATTGGATAGTTTTCAGACCATATAAATCTAATTAAAGCTATTCAGAACAAATTATGTTTTAATTGAATTTGATTCTATATGAAAGATCAAATCAGATTTGATTTATTTTGGGTTTTAATAGGAAAAGTTCTTTATTTTTTGTATATCATTTGATATTGATGAGTAATAATCATGACATTTTTTTCAATGTTTAATTGTTTAATTTCTCAATGCGCGACATTGTCTGACAAGCAAAGTTGAATTGCGCGATACATTCCGTCGTTTATTGTATTAATGAAATAGATATACACCTTCGAAATAACGTAAATACGCATTTAACCGATAATAAATTTGCATGTTGTATATAATTATATGCAATAACGATGAAGGGAAAATTGTCATTTAAGATCCTCGCGCTGCGATCACTTTTTGTAAGATACGCTCTTGGCTGAAGCGTAAAACGGTTTTTACTTATTATTTAAAAACGGCTCTAAGTATATTTCATCCAATTGGTATTGTACATGTGGCTTTGATGAATAAAGATTGTTGTAGAAAATGTATATTGGCAAGTGTTTTATTCCAATCCGAAGATTTTTAAGTTAAGAGAAATATCATCATAAGCCTGATTTTAATTAAATAAAACTTAAATGTGTTAACAGAAGTAGATAATTAATATTATTTTAAATTAATTGTATAAAAGTTTTATACGATAAGATTATCTGCATTAAACATATATTCATTATTATATATATATAAATTCGTATTTAGTTAATATTATATTTAAAGTCTAACCGTGTAGTTTTTGTATTTTTGAGGATAAAAAAAAATGTTTATATACATTACAATAAAATATATTACTGAAAACGTTACAAAAGCAAATTACAAATACTTCCACTACTGCTAAATTATAATATAGTTTTACGTAACTCTTCATATTATTATTTATATTATCATTATGAAGTTCTTAAAGAGCCCCTTCCAAAATAAATCTTTTTAATTAAATATCATGTTTGTATGCTGAACAAAAAACGTTGACTATTTAGTCGAATATTAATTGTAATAAAGAGCAACTTCGTTAATTCTCAAAATTAAGCACAGCTCTCAAACTGAAACAAAAGTATTCTATTAGCATAACGAGTTATCAATTGATGAAAGCAAGTGATTATAAAGAATAAATTTCTTACCATTCGCCTGAGTGTAATAATTTAAAGCCCTCATTGATTTTGTCGAAAGACAACTCGTGCGTGATAAATTCATCAAGGATAAGTTTCTTTTTCTGGTATTCTTCCACGAGTTTGGGCACACTTTCCTTAGATTTCCAGCCACCAAAGGCAGTTCCCTTCCAAACCCGACCAGTCACTAACTGGAAAGGACGTGTACTGATTTCTTGACCAGCAGCAGCTACCCCGACAATCACGGATGTACCCCATCCTTTATGACAAGACTCCAACGCTGCTCTCTAAAACGTAAGAATTCGTATAAATAATCATTAAAATTTTGTTCTTTTTATAAACAATTAAAAAATTACATCAGTTTATATAATTTAAATTTTGTCCATATGAAAAGTATGACTGTTATGTTTTAATGACATACCATTGTTTGTACATTGCCAACACATTCAAAAGTATAATCTAATCCACCGTCTGTAACAGTCTCGACGAGAACTTGTTGTATCGGTTTGTCATAATCTTTAGGATTAATGAATTCCGTGCACCCGAAAGTTTTGGCTAATTACAGAAAAAAGAATTTCATTAAAATGTATTGTAAATAAAATATATATAAAAGTAGTAAATGTTCAGCGCATACATTAAATACTAACGATTAAAATTCAATTTTCAATTAAACGTTTACAATTTTAAAACACGTAAATCCAATTCAGATTTCATAATTATTATTAATTGAAAATTATAATAAGAAAAATATATGTTTATTATTATATTAATTTGGGGATATCTCAAAAAATATGTTATACAAATAATAAATTTGACTTTATTCATGGATTAATATTAAAAATTATTATATTTTCTTTTCATTCTAAAAAATTATAATAAATTTGGATTTATATTTTGATTTAAAAAAATGTATTAATACAAACCTCTTTCAAACTTTGTAGGGTTAATATCAATGCCAATAATACGGGAAGCTCCAGCTGCTTTGCAACCGAAAGCTACTGCCAAGCCAACAGCACCCAAACCCCAAATAGCACAAGTACTTCCCGGTTCAACTTTGGCAGTATTTAGAGCAGCACCATATCCTGTGGGTACTCCACAACCCAATAAACAAACTTTCTCCAATGGCGCAGCCGAATCGATCTGAATATTAAGTTTTTTACAATTATGAAATTGATAAAGCACTTCTCTATTCAAACATCAGTTGGATAATTAATCGACGCTATTGAACTGCTTAATATCATGAAATAAACTATAAAATAATATAAAATATTATTATATAAAATAGTGTAAAAATTTAATAAATCTAATCTTCTTTCATTGACTTATTTATTGGGACTAAATTTATATAAATAATTATTCAGTAATGTAATATACCATACTAATCAATATAAAAGTTATAAAGTTTACATTGTTTGTATTTAATGTCTGTAACGTAAATATAACTTCTTGCCGCATTTATAAAAACAAATAAAAACCTTTGCAAGAGAAATATCAGCTACAACGGTGTACTCGGAAAATGTGGAACAGCCCATGAAATGAGCAAGAGTTTTGCCCTTACAGGTGAACCTAGATGTTCCATCTGGCATTAGACCACGTCCTTGAGTATTTCGTATTTTGCCGCACAAATTTGTCTTTGGAGATTTGCAAAATTTACAGTCACCACATTGTGGAATATAAAGAGGAATAACATGATCACCTAAAATAATGCTGATATTAAAAATACTTTTAAATATTTTTTTTAAAGGAATTATAAATTGCAGCATTAAAATTATGTCTAACAAATATTTAATTTAAATATTTCATTAATTATAAATTTGATGATAAAAGCTTATAATAATTAAATAAAATTAATTTACAATTGTTCATAATTTGTAATGAAATAATTAGATTTAAAGAAATTACCAGGTTGGAATTCAGTGACTCCTTCGCCAACACTCTCAACAATTCCTGAACCTTCGTGACCAAGGATGCATGGAAAAATACCTTCTGGATCCAAACCATCCAAAGTGTATGCATCAGTGTGACATAATGCAACAGCAACAATTTTTATACGAACCTCGTGCGCTTTAGGTGGAGCTACTTCTATGTCCTCTACGGTTAGAGGCTCTTTTTCTTTCCAGGCAACAGCTGCCTTGCATTTGATAACCTATTACAAAACAACTCTTGACATTCAAATTATATAATTGTGATAAACTATATCGCAAATAATCTTTGCAAAAATATTGCAAACTTCTGAAGAAGTCAACACTTTTAACTTATTAAACATTTATGTCAATTTTATTTTATATATAAATATAATTTATTAAAATTAACATTTCAACGTACATAAAATAATCTAAATATATAATTATATAATATGATTTATTATAATGAAATATAAATATAACTTTCTTGAATTAATTAAATTTAATATATAATTTTAAATTAATTATTTTATAATCAACAAATTTTTTTTGGTCATATATATTAATTACTAAATTTTGCTAATAATAATATCTATGTTTAATTTTACAAATTTGTTATCAATGTATTTAAATTTAATCTGTCTTCAAATTAATTGTTTTTATAATTGTAGGCTATAAAATCATTAAACATCAATTCAAAACACAATCTTTAATGGAATTCAAATTATATTCCAGATTCTAATTGTATTTTTTTCATTTTATATAATCAAGGTTGTTTAATAATAAGCCAAATTATCTTAGTTATTTAATCTTTTAATGATCGTATATTTTGGGTAAATTTTATATAATATAATAAAGGAATAAAATAGAATTTTAATTAAAACTCACTAAAATATTACATTACATAACATTCATTAAATGCTTTTTAAGATAATTGCAATTTATCATAAATTATCTGTATAACCTTTTAGGTTATAATGACGCATTAATTAAATAAAATATTCAAATTATAATTAAAGTAATTAGATTGAAAATTACTTACTTTACCAGCAGTGCTTGTCATTGTAGAACAATTTTAATTAAATAAATTGTTAATATACTACTTGTAACTCAGAAGTCTTGAGACAGTCACGTCAATGGCGATAACCGGTAAATGAATAACAAATCCAAGACTGAATTAAATGGAAATAACAGGTTTACCCGAAATAAACGCAACCAGTTTAACACTTATGCATAGATGGAAAAAAGATACCGAATTTCTTTAAATTCAATAAATTTTACTTAAATTTTTCAAAAGTTTTAAAATATTTAGAAAATATTTTGGAATTATTAAACGTTTCGTGTTCTAAACATTATCTTCCTAGTTCAAGAAAAATTGTCTTCAAAATAAAAAGTAAAATAGGTGTTGCGACTTTTTATTACCCTGTGAAAAAAGGGGAATCGATTTTATTTTAATTTTCAACTGAATTTTCTTAATCAAGTTTAAGATGGAGTTTTTATTTTGGAACTAAGTACGTATCTTATAACATGGAAAATAAACACAAAAGATTGTAATTTTTATTAATAAAGTAAGTTAATAATTCTAATATTGTTATTTTATCATTTTGCTTATTATCTAATATTATTAGTATATTATCCAATTGTTTAAAGCCAAGTTTAAATTAAGTTTAACGAGTTTCAGGTCATTAAATAAATTTTAATTAGAAATGCCGATAAAAATGTTTATTTATTTGCTTGAATGCAATAATGACAACGCATAATATACATACATAAAAATTTGATAAAAAAAATCAGAAGATATTCATGAAAAGTAGGAAGCTGAAAGTTTTGTAACGTACAAAAATGGCGTATCATCATAAAGAGACGAAATCGGCAACCGCAAGAAATTACAACAGATTACTCTGTGGAGAAAGGTCACTTTGTAAAAGCTGCGCGACAATTATTCGTACAATAAATGATCAGTTTTTTAGAAACTTTATCTCGGTTATGTCAAAGAAAATACATCGAAATGCGTTCACAATGTGACACTGTAAAAATGCAACTTGTTCGATTAAAAATATTACTATCGCCAATATTATGCTATTACTTCTAAATGTGAACTATCACTCACTGATTTCGTTTTGTAAGAAATATGTTTTTAAAATGAAATAAAAAATGTATGTAATATGACAATATTGTAATATATTCTTTTATTATCAGGGTATCACTTTGAAAATAGATAACAGTCATAAAATTTTAAATAAATAATATTAAGAATGATTTTAGTAAGATATTATATATGCAATAAATGCAATATATGTAAGTATTAATTTTGTCTATGACGAAATCTAAACCAAAAAACAATTTTTTTTTCATTAAATTTATTATACCAACACTTTATCTTTAATGCCCATAAATAAAATCGGTTGTTTCTAAAACTCTAAAATAAAATGTTACTTTAATTTTTATAAAAATCTTTATCGTCGGTCTTTAAGAATAATCATGAAACAATAAATAAACGAAGTACCAAACATAAATCCACTTAACAAAAGTGATACCTTAATATGAATTAAAGTATAGTCTACCATTTGTTCTTTTATTTAGATATCCAACGTTGTTTTTCAGATTCTTAATATACAGTTCGAACGTAAATTCGTATAAAACCGTAGGTTTGACGATACACGTTCTACAACTAGAAGTTTAGACATATACGCTGGCCAAGGCGGTCACATCCGCGGACTCGGCATTATTTATATAATTTATTACTTCTATTATCGTTAGTTTATCATGATTATTGTTCCGAGACATAAGACGACTCATGATAAAAAGACTTATCGTAGATTAAACTAAACAATAAAATCAAAACGTACAAAAATCAACGTTCTAAGAATAAAAATCTTTTTTTAAAAATTGGGAAGGGCTTGTTAGCTGATGGAAACAAAATATAGCATCGTTGAACGGAAATAATTAAAATAAAAATAATGCAACGTTTATTGCCTCGGATTATTTCTCTTATTTTCAAACTTTCCTTGTCAAAATGTTACTCGTACTAATCATGTTCTATAATATATTTATATATATATATATATATTTATATTTTGTATTGTATATATACCTATGTATATATAATATATATTAATATTCTCATAGTCAGACACCTCGGTATACACCACGCTTGTTTAAAGTTTATGCAAAGTGCCTAAACAGTTTTATAGCGTAGTCCTTATCGGCGTAATATACAGGCGGTATTGCAACAAGGGTAGCCCACAACTATGCAATTAAATGTCATCAAACGCATTAAATTACAACTCGATTACGCTCTGAGTACGATTGCGATCATTTCTTCTGTACACGATTCCTAACATTTTTTTTCCAATTTTCAAGATATAAGAATTTTTATATACCATTCGTTAAACTTACGCCGTATCGTAACAACACAATTCCAAATAAATAAATGTCCATTAATTAATCGTGTACAAAATAATTTAAGATCAATTGTTGTCTTTTCAATACATTTAATATAAAATAAGAGATATCTGCAGGCCATTTTTGGAACGGGTATTTACAAAAATGGCAGCCATTCGAAACGAATTTTTATTCTTTTTCTCAGGGATACCCTGTCTTTGCTGGAGGTATGACTTTCTCAGCACTATGTACATTGTGTTACAATTAGTTAGCACTTATTTAATTTTTAGTCATTATTTAAAAAAAATGTTCTTTCCCTTTTTTTATCTCTTATTTTTATTTACGTATAACATTTATACGTAAATTTGTCAATAGCAACGAACACAGCTTAGTATTACATTGATAAGTTTTGTTTCAGCAACATTCATGGATGAAAAATGCAAACGTAAAATGCAATTTAATTTGTATTAGAAAAGAGGCTGCACTATGAATTAATTTTTTCATTCTTCTGAAGACAGGGCACCATGGAGCATCACAGGACAATGGTTACTGTGCTGTCTGTTGCTGAATTTCGATTTTTTCCACCGTCATGTCTGGATTCATCGCGGTGGCCTGCTGAATGGCTTCAGCTAAAGCTTTGTCATGATCAACGGGATCCCCATCTGATTGTATCGTTATTTTTTGCTCAACACGTGTTTCCACCATGCCGTCTCGTTCCGTTTTGTACTGCAACATTGTTTTTATAAGTATATATCCTTAATAAATGTTTTTTTATTAAAAAACTTATGCATAAAAATACATCAAATCTATGATATCGCATTGAAAAATATCTGTATTCATTTTTGTAAAAATAAAAATCATAGTATAGAATATGATACAATGTAATTATATTATTCAATAAAAGCAATAATAAAAACAGATAAAATTAAATGAATATGAAGTCAAGTGGTTTTCTCAATTCTGAACTTGAAAAGCCTTTAATGTTTGCTAAATTAATTAATTTACCGTAATAGTTTCAACGGTCCGAGTCTTGCTAGAAATTGTTTGCGAGCTGACAATTTCTCCAGTCGCGGCGTAAGTACCATCTTCACTTTCCACTGTAACTTTTCTTGTTTCAGAACTTTGAGAAGGTGATATTGGAGTTTCGGTCGTCGTGGAAGCTGTAATTTCTGGCATCTGAATTTTCTCATTTGTTGTAATCACATCACCTGGTTCTCCCTGTAAGTATTATTTCTTCTTATTTAAAATGAAAGTTCTTTAAAGTATTACACTGAACACACATTTTACGTTAATCTATAGTTACCACTTTAAAATTGCTAAAGTATAACAATCTAATCAACATATGATTTTAGAAATCTAATCTTATATAATTCAGTTTCTTACGGATTTGAAGAATTAAATGTTTTCAATACTTGAAATGTACCCGAATATTGTTTTTATCATTTCTTATTCAATTCTATTAAGATCTCTTTTCAAAATACTTGCAAATATTAGTTTCACATATATTACCTTTTTAAGATATTTAATCCTTCAATTTCACCATTTCCATTTCTTTAAATCTACTGCAAAGCAACGATGAAAATTTGAAAAAGATATTAAATATATATGTATTAGTACTATATTTAAAATGAATACAATAAAACTACATGAAATCTCATAATTTGCAATTTGACGCATTCAATTTATCTAAATTGATCTAATGAATTTAGATCAGTATTCAAATTATCATCATTGTTAAGGGCAACATATCATTTTACATTAAATGACGTAGATAAAACTATAATAAAATTCGACAGAAAAATAAATAAAAAATTAACAATAAAATAAATGTACTATTATACACCATTATTTTTAGATAAGTATCACAAATATTGATAAATTAATTAACTTTTGGATTACCTAATTTTTATCAATATTTATAAACATTATCTCCACAATTAATTCCTTCATTTATTGCAGTCAAATTCAAACTTTGACCTTACCTGTTTTTTTACATTAAAAACTATCAATGAACATTAATACGAATGACAAAATGTATTTATTTTAAATGATAGTTATCGCTGACAATTAATATACAGTACCGTATATCGTCTGCTGGGACATCCAAAAGAGACCTGCCCATTAGCTACAATGAACTTCACGATTCGATGGATACAATGACTCAATTTTTTTTCTTTCTTTTGTATAATTTTACTTTTTGTTAAACCACAAATTTCATGTTACCAGCATTTTTCCAATGAATGATTTTTATAGCCAATCAAAATTTAATGCCCCGAATATTGCCACCTTTTATTTCAATTGCAACTGATTTGATCACTTCATTTAGTTGTAACAATTTGTCGATGAAATTTGTAGCAGTATATGCCAATATATTACCTGATAATATTGATTGCAGAATGCTTGTTGATCATCATCGAGATCGATTGGCGTGCCTGAATCACCGCTGCTTGAACTGGATGAACTGTATCGTCGTGATATCAGCTATACCATGCAATGCGTTATAGCCAAGCAAAAAAGAAGTAAATGAAAATAAATGAATAAACATTTCTGTACATTGAGAATAATTTTCTATTCGAGGTAAATTTTTACCAGCAATTTATTGTCTTTAAAAAGTACTGATTATTATAAATGTTCATTATTAAAAATATACTTCTAATGCACGTTTTTTTAGCCAGCAATATTACAAGACTAATAATTTTATTAAACAAATATAAATAATAATAATGCTACAATTTTGCATGTAAAAATAACTAAGTAATGCAATCATTGTAATAGTAGTATATTAGAATAATGGTAGTAATAAAATCAATAAATTTTTAATAAAATTGAACTCAATGCACAATGAATAAATGACTTTTTTTTTAAATATCTGTCACCAAGCGCAACATAAAAGTGGAGTTTAAATTAATAATTAAACTTTCGTTTTTATACAATTTGCCAAGCACGGGCATAGCTGTAAATTATGCTTACGCTTATTTACAGATCGTTAGTATATTATTACATAAATCATACCGGGCATTGGCAGTGAACTGTACAACACTCGGTGTACATTGTTATTATGTACATAAAGTGAACATGAACTATTAATTTGTGCAAACGATCATTTGAATCAATAAACAAAATTGGATTGAATGAAATTAATAGTTAAATAAGTGGTCGCAATAATAAACGAAAAAAAAAATTATTATCAATCGGTGTAATTGATTTAAGAGTTGAATTGTTTAAAAATTGCGTATACCTGTTCTCCTGAAAGTACGTGACTCGTGGTCCTTACTTCCTGCGTGACAACGCGTTGTTCCTGTCGGGTCGCGCTGGTCGTAGTCGAATGTGCGACTGTCTTTTCTTCGAACTAGTATACAAAATATAAATCATATATAGCGAACTACTGTACTGCTACTTCAAATACACGTATGACTTTTAAATAATTATATTACAATACAAGTGTCCAACTTAAAATTATATTTTAATTAATTTTGACGTGAAGTATCTTAAATTTTGTTTCTACGAGTAATGAATATACTAAGAAGAATACGTTAAAATTAAACAAAAGTATATATTTGTTATGGAACTACACAAACCTGGCTGGTTTTCTGGTTCTTTTCGAGATCTTCGTGCATTGTTGCTGTGCGTGTGGTAACGGCGGTGGCAGTTACGTAGGGTGACCCATCAGCAGGTGCCTCTTCCTAAATACAACTAATCTATGTATCTAATGCAGTGGTAGAATTTATATTTTGTCATAAGTCTCATTATTAAATGAAACGCTTCCGTCTTTTTTATCAGTTTGGCCGCTAGTTCCAATGCAAGTGCTTAGAAATTTAGTTTAAGGTAATATAGAAATTATCTTCATTTTAAAATACAGAGAATGTTTTTATTTTCATTTTAAAATACAGAGAATGTTTTTATTGTAGAATACTAAAAGAAACCATTTTGTACGTAATACTGCGTAAACTGGAGCTATGGGAAATTTTTTCAAATTAAGAACACTGAAACAAAATAATTTAGTTATAAAGTGACGTTTAAACCAGTCCGAAAAAGAATGACGAAATTTATGAGAAATTTCCCGCAGCTTTCATAGGCATAATATGCATAACATTACTGTAGGCGCAAACTCAAGCTTGCTTGAAGTTCGACATAAAAATTCGAAATTACTACATAATTTGTCAACGATTACCATGCAGCCGGGCTTCATTTATATTTCATCATTTTCAACAAGTACACGGAGAAAAAAATAAATTGAAAGAAATACAAAAATTTCAAAACAAATAACTAGCTTTTATTAATAAACGGGTTATATACTTAAATTCTTATAATATTCAGATAACAATATAAAGATAATTGATTTTAGTTCAAGCACATACGAGCAAATATTGATTTATAAATTTTATTAAATAAATGTTTCTGTAGATACATTGGTATACCATAATGTGCATATTTTCGTAGAGAGAGTTTCACATGGAAAGTCATAAAAAAACGATTTTATTATACTCGGAGGGGTGTTCACAACTCTGAACAATAAACAGACTGTCGGAAACGCGAAAAAATCGTAAAAGAAGATCGATCTCCATAAAGCAGGAACTTTATGCACCCCTCCTTTTTAATAATGAACTGCACTACAGGAAAATTGTAGGCAAATTGAAATCCCTTTGAATGGTTGTGTGTTTGAAAAGTGGACTTTTCATTTTATTTAAGTCTGACCTCGGCATTACAGTATGCTACATGCAATACTAAGCAATGCAAAACGAAACGTTGAAAAAAAAGAAAGTAATAAAATAATTAATAAGTAAGTAAATAAAACTTTTAAGAAATTTGATGTTTATACATATTTGGAAACTCTTGGTCATGAACTTGAGGAATTGCCCCCGCAAGGTCATAGTAATGATTATATTTACTTAACATTTAGTATGAAAATGACTAATTTATTTCCACGTGAAACTTTCTGTAAATAATGTCGAAACACAATCTTTCACCTTATTTTCTTGTGTTGAGACTGTAACCTGTCCTGTACCTCCTGGTGTTAGATCCTCCACCTTTTCTTCAATGTTTCTCGTGACGCCCTCCTGGTCCTTTACTACAGAGTGCTTAGTGATTGATTTAAGAATGGTCGGTGTGCTGGTTGGAATCACACTCTTTTTCTTAGGCACACCCAATAATTTGCTTTTCTCGCCTTTACCGCCAACTTCGCGTGTATCCTTTTCCAAAGGTTGTCCATTACTTGCACATATAATTCCATCTTTAACATAACCTCCCTCAGTTCCAAAAACTGTTTGGTTTAAAGGCTTTCCATCTTTTTCATGGATCAAACCATCTCTAATATAAGTACCATCATTGGCGAACGGGGCGTAAGCAACTGGTTTGCCATCTTTGTCACAGACCAAACCTTTCTTCACCATAGTAATGGTAATGGATAAATAATGTTTATCCAATGGTTTACCGGCAGGTGTCTGTACCGTACCATCTTTGACCATATTTCCTTCATGATCAAAACTACCTTGTTTTAATGGCTTACCTGTTTTGTCAACAATTATACCTTGCACAACTTTCAATCCTTCGGGACCAAAAGCTTCTTGGGATAAAGGTTCTCCATTAGACGCATAGATCTTACCACCTTTGATATATGAACTTTCTGGAATTGGTGGACCATTTTGCTGGGGTTTCCCGTTGCGACCATAAATTAGACCGTCTTTGATGAAGGATCCGTCTGATCCATAATTATTCTGACTCAAAGGTTGATTGTTATGATCGTACACCCTTCCATTTTTTATATAACTACCCTCGTTGTCGAAATTACCGGTTGCTAAAGGTTTACCATCCTTTCCGTAAACTAGACCATACTGCACGTAAGTAATAGTGATAATTGACAATTTCTTATTCGTAAGATCACCAGTGGGCGATCTAATAAGGCCGTTTTCAATGAAACTTCCGTCGTCTCCAAAAGCTCCATGCTTTACAGGTTTCGTATCCCTATCAAAGATAACGCCATTTGAAACGTAACCGCCTTCGGAACCGAAACTTCCATGATTCAATGGCTTTCCATCTTTTCCATGGAGTTTTCCATTTTCTATGTAAGCATTAACAGGTAATTCTGAACCAATAGTACACAATTGTCCTCCCCAGGTGTAAACCAAACCATCTTTAATGTAAGTGCCATCTGGTTTGAAGGCACCCTGTTTAAGAGTGCGACCATTACGATCATAGATTACGCCATCTTGAATGTAACAACCTTCTGGTACCAGCGAACCTTGATTCTTAGGTTGTCCATTTTCATCGACAATTTTACCATCTTTGATAGCTATGCTATCTGGACCTTTGTCGTCCTGGGTTACAGGTTTTCCATCTTTTCCTATGATGAGACCGTTTTTAATTTTGAATCCATCTGGTCCGAACACTCCCTCAGATATAATTTTTCCATTTTTATCGCAGATTAATCCTGCGACTACATGAGATCCATCAGAACCGAAAGAATCTTTATCCAGTGCTTTACCAACTCCATTAAAGATAACACCATTACGAATGAAACAGTCATTTGATAAAGGAGAACTCAAATGCAAAGGTTTACCATCTCTTCCGTAAACTAGTCCCTCTTTCACGTAACTGCCGTCTGGTTTGAACATTCCGAATTTCATAAGTTTGCCATCTTTCCCATATATCTTTCCATCTTTAATGAAACTACCTTCAGGTATAAATGATTGTTGATATAAAGGCTTTCCATTTTTTGCGTGAACTGTTCCTTTTTTAACGTAACTGCCATTAGATCCAAAAGATTCTTGTTTTACTGGTTTGTCGTCTTTACCAATTACCATTCCATCTTTGATTATAGATTCTGAACCTAAAAATCCTTGAGTCAATGGAACTCCATTAGTGTCGTAAATAATTCCATCCTTGATTATAGTACTGTCAGCTTTGAATACACCCTGATTTAAAGGTCTACCACTTCTATCGTAAAGCATGCCTTCTTTTATAAAGCTACCTTCCGCGATTAAGGGAATTTGATTCAATGTCTTGCCGTCTTTGTTATGTATTACACCATCTTTTACATAACTTCCATCTGTCTTGTAAAATGCAGATTTCACTGCTTTCCCATCTTTTCCAACTACTTTACCATCTTTCAAATGGGCTCCTATTGGTAAAAGTGATCCTTGATTTAAAAGTTTGCCATCTTTTCCGTATAAAATACCTTCTTTAATAGCTGCACCGTCTGAACTGAATGTTACATGCTTTACTGGTTTTCCATCTTTTGCGTGTACTTTTCCTTCCGTGACAATCATTCCATCTTGTCCTAAAATTCCACTTTGCAAGGGTTTTCCATCTAAACCATGAATTAAACCATCACTTATATACGTGGAATCAGGAAGGATAACAGATTGATTCAAATGTTTTCCATCATTGTTACATACGACTCCTCCTACTACGCATTTGTTATCAATTCCGTGATAACCTTGAGTAAAAGGCTTTCCAGTTTGATCAAAAATAATACCGTCTTTGACATAAGTTCCGTCACTTCCGAGTTTGTTATGCTGCAAAGGCTTTCCATTTTTTGATAATATTTTCCCATCTTTAATAGAAACATGACCAATGCCCAAGTTTCTCTTATTTAAAGGTTTGTTATCTGATCCGTAAATTATTCCATTTTTTATGTAATTGCCATCAGTTCCTAAAGAATCTTGATTTAAAATTTTACCATCTTTTCCAGTGATTAATCCATTGTTTACATGAGTTCCATGGGGCCCAAAATCTCCCTTTTTCAAAACATTACCGTCTTTTCCGTGAACTTTGCCATCAATAATTTTGCATCCATCTATACCTAAACTATTTTGATCTAAAGGTTTACCTTCTTTCGAAAATATTATGCCACCGATAATTCTACAACCATCTGGAAGAGGGAGGACGTGGTAATCAGAATCTGTGATTTCGCTACCTGGAATTATTTTACCTGGTTGTGCAGCAATAATATCTCCCTTCTTTTCACCAGCAATAAACGCTGCAGAGCTAGGCTTTTCTTCGGGTTTAGTTTCACTGAGAGCTTTCTGCTTTTCTTTCAACCCAGCAGATTCTACATAATTCAACCCAGGAGTTTTTAAGCCTATCGGTTGTAACTCTACCACTTCTTTTTCTTTCTCCTTCTCTTTTTCTTTAGACTTATTTTCGGCAGCTTCCATTAATTTAGCATTCTCACCTGGAGCATAATTAAATGCCAGGCCAGTTCGTTTGCTCGTCGCACTTGGAGATAGCTGTTGTTTTACTCCCATGGACGTCGGTTTATCTTCATACGTAAAACCATGCGAAGTTGGCGGTTTCTTCGCGGGCGATACTTCCGTTTCCTCGTATTCATAGGGCTTAATGTAAGCCGGCAATTTTGGAGTTTCCGGTTTCTTTTCCGGGTCCGTTTTCTCGGTGGGCGTTGTCGCAGATTGTTTATCAGTCACTGAAAGGTTCGACTCGGCATCGCTCTTGGACTCGTCTAACTCCTTATTCTTCTTCTGTTTCTTTTGTTTTTCATCTTTGTCCTTGTCTTTTTTACTGAACAGGAAACCACCGAGTGGACTCTTGATTGGCAACAGAAAGAAAAGTAATAGAGTGTCTACTGTGCCCTAAGCAAATCTTATTTAATGATGAAACAATGGAAGGATGATTCTCGGATCCTAGGTTATGTTAGTTTGTACAGGGGTATTAATAGTGATGTGGGGGATAAATGTGCCGCAACCTTCTAATGATTGCTCCTAATGACCGCTGCTCGTTGCAGTGTAGTGCCGTCAGCGTGTGACAACTTACCTTCACTTTTTCCTTCTTTTCCTTTTCTGGCTTTTCTGGCGTTTTTTTATCTTTCTTTTTACTCTCCTTCTTACCCGCCGACTTATCATCATTGGTGTCAAGCAACGCGCTCTCGTTTATTACGTCACATTTGTTGAGATCGTTAATGTTTTCCTTTTCGCTTTCATTTTTTTTATCCTTCTTCTTTTTCGAAAGAATTCCCGTCGGTAGGACCGCGATCCCTCCGACTGGTTTCTACAAGTAAAGTAACACAATCACACGTCGCGTCATGCAACAAGCAAGTGAGCTAAGACGCTGAGGTCCCTCATTATTACATTATCCAAATTTATCTTTAACCAATTACAATTTTAAATTTACAATGTGATTTAAAATTTCAATGATTAAACAAGTAAATCAAGAATGTTATTAAAATGCTCGTTAAGATTAATTCACAAACGATAAATGAATGTATCAATGAATATGGATGACGATGAAATTAGTTTTTCCTTCGCGTGGAACACATGATTTTTCAAAACGTTAGCCGAGCGTGTTCACGATGCGTTAATAATGTATTATTAGAGGGATTCCTTGCATATAAGTCAGCATTCAGTGACACTTTGCCGAGTTTTACATAATAGTGAGCAATACCACAATCTAACCATTGTATACAGATACGCATCTATAATAATCACGTGAAATTACATATGTTTGTCGTGCGATTCGTGAAACATAACTTCTACAAAGCGTTAGGTATCGTCAAAGGGTCTAGAAAGTTCAAGAAAGTTATCAAAACAGTTCTCTACCATGCTAGTCATTACAGTATGCAAATATAAATAGTGCAATATTAGTATCGTGCCTACTGCTGGTTAATTATAAGCAGATGAGATCGTGTGAATGTGCAAAAAAACGAACGGTAGAACGGTTCCATGCATCTTCGATAACAACAATTCAAGATCACTGAACGGTCACAGCAAATTCAAATGAACATTTAATAAAGTTATGAATTGGTTGATGGTACGAGTGAGAGACGGTGCACGGTGAACAGAAGTGGAATTTTTGTCTTATTTTTATACCTTTTTGCCGCGATCAGCGTCATATTCCCCTTCCAGGCTACTGGCACTGCTGGCTGAGGTTGTCCCAGCGCTTGTTTTTCGTGCGAGCTATTGGTGTCAGTTACGTGTCGGTTAGTTTAATTACGGCCAGTGTCACACATTTTGACGAATAACGTCAAAACGTGCAAGCTTATATTTACACAAATATACAAAAAGAAATGTTCGAGGTTTTATCTATGTTCGTGTTATGTTATTTCCCGAGTAAGCCAATTAGTCTGGCACTATCTCTAACTTCGGCATAACTGTTATCTTTTTATCCTTGTTTAAGTTTTATTCAAAAGTTATGTTTAATGAACATGAAGTAGAATGAAACTGATGGAAATAAACAACGTAACTTTAAAATATCAATAAAGTAAATGAATTAAAATTATTTGTACTTTTTTTTTGTTTACATTCGATATTATATTGACATGTTAACGTTGAATGCATTCATGTTATAACTCGTTAATTCATTTACTTTTCAGCAATAAATACTACTCAACTGATAAAAAGGATTACAAAGTGTGCTCAAAATTGTCTAGTTAAAAAACAAAATGAGCATCTATTACTTTCAGTCTGCAAGCTTCGAGCGTACACTGATTTAAGATAAGACTTTGGTATTAGGGAGGATATTGTTTCTAAGTTTACGTCTGGCATATCACGTTGATCATACAATGGCAAGTAAGGGCTTGCATACCGAAAGGGGACGTTCTTTTGTCAGTTTATAATAGCAAAGTGCGCCTGATAATGCATACAAACGCTATATAACATATTTATGAATAATCAAATAGCTCAGTGCAGAATTAAACGTTCTCATGCCAAATGTTCTCTCCGATCAGTATTACAGTTTAGCTAATCAATATGTCGTCGTGTTCGTGTTTATCAGAAATTCATTAGAGTATGCAAAGCCCTCGAAATGGAGTGTTCCACTTGAGGCGCCTCGATGATGGTGTTAAGTGTGTCTTCGACATTTCTTCGTTATAATTTTATATATGTAATTAAAACTGTTAAGAAATTACTGATTAACGCAATAAAGCGTGGATTAAAGTAAACGAAATCCCAAGAGTAAGGATTCACACTTACCTTCTCTTTTTGCTTTTTAATTGGACTTGGTCGTTGGTCACTGTGTTCGATGTCGGGTATCGTTTCGGGTTCGTAGCTCATCGTATGGCGCTTGCTCGGCTCTGTTCCGTACTCGCCTGGACGAGTGCCACCTAAAGCTGTACAGGAAGACCGAACTTTTTCAAAACAATTGCGTTAGGAAATTCATGAAAACTTATGACACATTTAAGGCACTTCGGTGAAAGAACAAACAATTAGTTTAAAACGAGTCATTGATATAAAGATTAATTATAATGTCTGAACAGATTTTTTTCTTTTTATTAAATGATTACCATCCATACTACGAGAGGTAAGGCGTGGACCACTCAAGATACGCTCGAACTTCGG
Organism: Leptoteleia sp. ZL-2020; assembly: GCA_022817305.1. Classification (NCBI taxonomy): domain Eukaryota; kingdom Metazoa; phylum Arthropoda; class Insecta; order Hymenoptera; family Scelionidae; genus Leptoteleia; species Leptoteleia sp. ZL-2020. The sequence continues at coordinate 27,279 of JABFPN010000814.1, forward strand.
CGGTGGTCTGTCAATTGGAGTGTTTCGTGTCTCGTAATGGGTTCTCCCAGAGTACCGGAAATTGGACTTCAAATGCGGAATTAATCCCACTTTCTTAACGGGCTCTGGACTCATAAGCCTAAGGGTTTTGATATTTATAAACAATGATGTTGTTTATAAAAAACATTGATTAATATGTATAATATGTGGGTAATTAATTTTTGTATACCTGAAGAAAGTGTGGTGTTCAACGCAAACCTGCCAGAGTTTCTTCGCAGCCCTGTGATTAGCTAGCTTGAAACCGATCGTAGATTCGAATTGCTCGAATTGCCCTGGTCGGATTTTAATATAGAAATTGTGCCTTTTGTATGAGATCTTGAGGATTTTTGGCCACGCGAACCTGTTGATTCGCAATTTGTCTCTATAAATTAATAATCCGGAAGAACATACGCCCAACATGATGTCAACGCCCTCTGAGTCTTTAGCTGGGTGAAGGTCGACGCCGTACATTGCGAGCTTTTTTGCGTTTTCTAAGTAATGGAGTTCCGCTTCGGCTGGCGTTTGACCTCTGTTAGCAATAATAATTCCATTATCCACGGGTTTTATATTCTTTTTTACGCGCATGGTAGTTAAAATATGGAATTAAGTTATTTCTGATAGCAATAGGAGTAGTAAAATAAAAGACAGTTTTCTTTCGAGGTAAGTATTATACAGCTAAGAGAAAGCTGACAATGTTTGCAATATTCCTTTGAACCTAATTGCATATTAAATCAAGTTATTGTTTCATTGAAATTTTTTATTTATTTGCTTAAAGGTAAAAAAGTAGAATTTAAAATTCAATATTTTTTTCTATCACTAAATATTTAAATAAGATACTTTAACTTGGTGATAAAATGTTTTGATGAACATCAAAGCAATTCTTAAAAACATAATAGAACAAGAATGTAAACATTTAACAACGTTCTAATTTATCTAATTTATCTAATCGTATGTATTTATTTGATTAATATCTTACTTATGCGTTTTATGAAGATTTCTAACTTTCTCCAATAATTCAGGTGTTTGTGTTGGTGCAAGTCTAAAATCTTTAAGGTAGTTTAACCCATGTTCCTCGGAGTCATAGTCTCCAACTTCGGACTGCACCAAATACGAGCCTAAAAGTGCATGAGTGACACACGAACATGGCAAACGACCAGTTATGATGTCGTTCCTAATTTGAAGACAGAGTTGGTAACGCGTTATATCCTCCTGCAGCTGAGCTGGATCAGGCGGGTAAAACTTCACCTCAAAGTTAAACTTCCATGGTTCACCTAACACCAAACAAAAAACAATTCAATTAGAATAATTTTAAAAATCTCTGTCGTTAGAAAATCGTTTTATACTTACTTTTCATGAATTTGGATATCCTTCTCTCCAAGTCTAACCAATTCCTTAAATCATATCTGTCCTCGTAGATGAGACCGAAGTAATCTTTTTCTACCAGATTTAAACTTTGACATATTTTGTCTAATAGGTCCTTTCCTTTTGCTTTTCTCTGCGAAAATAAAACAACATCTCAATATGATATTCAATATAATATTATAAAATTAGTTATTAACCTAGTTAAGTTTCACATTAAGTTTAACTTAAAAATAAATTATGTAAATAGAATTTTCTAACTTAGCAAAGTACTTAAAAGAAAATTCATTCTTTATAGTTTGAACTACAGAGAAAACAAATTATAGTCAAAGTTGAACTTGACACGAATTAAATATACATTAAATAAAGTATAGAGCAAGTTCAATTTACATCTATAACGAAATCCACGACCGCTCCATCCAGAAGAGTGACTTTGGCGACAGCAGTTTTGCCTTTATTATGGGAACCTATGTTGGGAGAATTGGTCCCGGTTCCATTTTCCGCCGTCACCTCTGGTTCCTTGGCACTTGGTTTAACTTCTTCCGGCATCTTTGCTACTTATCAGCTGAAAGCAAAGAACGAATTATCATTAATTACTTAAATTATTAAAATAATACAAGGACGTTATTAAAGAATGTAAAATTTAAAATAAATGTTTGGGGGATGTTATAAGAATTTAAGTATACAGCCCCTTTATTGATAAAAGCTAGTAAAAGTTAAACATATATATCTATATAATTATCTTTAACTAGACTTGTATCGCCCTCCCTTTGTACAAAACAAGTCCTATCGTTAAATGATACGTACAAATATTTGTGCGCAATCTTCGTTACAGGAAGTATTTTACGCAAATATTTGAAAGACAGGCTGGAACGTGGGTAGCAATAACGCAAAATTCATGAGCCAGGGGAGAATTCGTGTCAATTTGGTGTGACTGAAGTGCAGATCTCGTCTGGCTTGAAGGGTGCCGTATGCTTAAGTAATCAATATTTCTGAGTCTGGACGCGATATACTTTCACACGTGTACTATCTTAAACTGATTCGTCTCAACTCCCCTCGGGTTTTTAGAATCTTCAGTGAAATTTGTAAGAGGCACTTGTGAACTTTTAATAAAGAATTTTAATAAAATTTCGAATAAAAGTATTACGAAAACTTGAATGAGAAATCAAAAATTTGTAAAAAAAAGGTCATTAGAAATTTGTACTTCTAGGAAAGTAGGAAAGAAAACTTAATTTTCGCGATTGTAACGTCCTGGAGGTACGCAATCTGAAAAAGCAAGGACAGAGCTCGCTTGACAAGTTGTCTCTTGGTAGTTGTTTTAGGGAAAAGGTGAAAATAAATATAGAATAATTAAAATCGTAAAATTTGCTAATTCCCTTGTTCTCAAACTAGGACAATCATGTCTGGATGCATAAAATGTAAAATTAAAAATATGTCATAAATTAGAATTCACCCTAGTACAAATGAAACATATATGGAGTAAGAAAAAACATATGTCTAGTAGTTTATTAAAATTTTAAATCCTGGTCTCTAATTTTTAATATCCCTTTTTCTCCGTGCATTGATTTACGGGCTTTGATTTAACTCGAATGAAAATGATTTGAATAACTGATTTAATTAACGCGGCGTTGAATTCGCGATGATTTCGAAGTATGGATGTCGAGTGCAAATTTCTTTGCAAGTTCGGCTTTGATTTGCAAGAATTCCCGGTGGTCCGTGGCGTTATGAATAATTTCTATGCCAAGATCACCATTCGGCGCTCATTAATTCAGCTACCCGATGAATTAAGCGCGTACACATAAGCACGCGTCCATCGGGGAACAATGTAATCGTGCGACTAAAGTGCTCAATTGTCGCTAATCAGCGCAGGGGAATCGAAAGGCCAATGCGAACCACTGGCTCGACTTTTATTTTTCGCCAATGTGGATTTCGATTCCGGGTATTTTCGTGCGGGTTTAAAAACTCGGACGGCGTTATTTGTATAATTGGACCTCGGTCTTTTAGGTCGCAAGAAAATAAATTCATTTCCTGCCCCTTTTACGAAGAAATTGATTGCTCCACTTAACGCGCAACGCAACAAAGTGTATTTATAACCGATGCGAGGAACGGTTGTTTGCGCGCAATTGGGGGGGAAGGAAAAAAAAAACCATGAGCTTGGCAACTTTGTTTAATGATTGCGCTGAAATTCGTATTTCTAATGCGATTGTCTCGCTGTGACTCAACCCGGTTCGATACTGACACTTCCTATCATGCAAGACGAAAATAGAGATGTCACATTCTGGTACAAGTTCCCGACTACCGAATGTTCTGCTTCGATTCATGGCAAATCGAAATGAACGGCAGAATTTTATTAAAAAAAATAATAATAAATGAATAAGTGAAGTTTCAAATTATCTTTACGTTCTGGACTTAAAATTTGATACAAGTACTTAAGGTGAATTTCAATTTTTACAAATTTTTTACCACTTGATCTTACCCATAAATAATTGTATATAGGTAGCACATATGTTGGCATATATGTCGATATATATGGCAATCTATTTAAATTTTTTTCATGGGTAAAGTGTTAAATTGTATTATTAAAAAATATGTCTAATTGCAAATACCAATAAACTATTAAAAATTGCCTTGGACTAAAATTTTTTATTATTACAGTTCGTGCCAGAAATAAGCGCCCTGGTTGTTCTTTTACCAAGATTTCTACTTTTTCATTATTTTAGCCAGATAATTTGATTATAATAATCAGAATTCGATTTGTACCAATTAATCATTGTAACCAATCCTCAATTTTTCAACCAATCACCATTATTTGTTATAATTATTTATCCATTTCTCATCGCAATGATAAAAATATTTGTATCATTTTTATCTATTTATATAAATAGAAAATTGCATGTAACAGAAATACACACCGTTGGATAGATCAATCGTAACCTTGCTGAACTTGCGTTTCTACTTTGTGTCTTGTATAAAAACTAATTTTATTCCGGATCTTGCATTCAGTAAAATAAAAATGCCCGACATTCTGATTAAAAAGAAGAAGAAAGAAAGAAAAAAAAAGGAGAACAAGAAAATTGATTATTTCCTGCAAACACAAAGTAGATCGTTACCGGACACACCTCGGTACAAGTGAAATTTAAGCGTCAAACAAGGTACACGCGGCGTTGTAAATTTACTCTTTACAGTGTGCGAATTAGCATAAACTTAAATATGCCGGGTGAATGTCCCACTGTCAAACAGATCCCGTATATTTGCAACCATCCACCGATAATGCAATACTATTTCAGCCTATCAGATACGCGGTTTATTCAAAAATTATGTAAATTTTATTGATAACGTGTTTATTCTTGCATTCCCACCTTAACGCTGGCATTACGTCAGAATTATTGTTATTGTAAAACGAAATATAAAAGCATCCAGCGTTGCGAAACTTTATGATTCTATAAAGTTATTTTCAGGACTCCTCCAAAAATAAATATTACATAATATTCACATGAAACAGTCGAAGGTATACTCCCTAGTAAAAGTGAAACATATATGGTCCATATATGGTTGTAATTACTGAATGTATATATGGCAAGAATATTATATCAATTATTGCCATATATGGCCAAATGTGGATTAAGAAAAACATATATGTCCACATATGATTTTTTTATTTCCTTATAAGAAATTGTTAAAACATATATGGACCATACATGGTTTCACTTTTATTAGGGATGCTTGTACTGATTTCAATATTTTAGCTCTGCATTTGTGTGGCCTGTCAATAAAATTATAGGGCTGAAGAAAATCAGGTACAAAGTAGTATGATTTTCTGGGAATTAGTGTCAATTGAATTAGACAAATCGATTTTTCTTTAGGTCATGATGCGTTTAAGTATGGCAACATTCCACCAGTTAAACATGTCATAATATCATTCAAATCACTTTTGAAGAAATATCCCCTGCAAATTTAGAACACTAAATTGCATTGAGAAAAATGTAGACAAATATAATTGTTATTAACTTTCTTTCCAATACATGGCTGTTTTTCAATAAAAATTGCTAATTTTTAATAGGTATAATTTAATTTTAATTTTAAAAAAAATACAAAAAATACCTCAATGAATATATAATATATATAAATTTCCTAATCCCGGCCTCGTGGCCGTTTCAAGAGGAGTAAACATTCATTTCCATCCGTTTCGCTGTCATTAAAGAATCAAAAAATAAATAAACAAAAAAAAATAAACATAAAAGTAACAGCCAAAATATTACAAGGGCTGGTTGAGAACCCCTGGCGAACAATCAGTCAGCGAACCGTCCGTCGCATTTTTCAGCGTATCATCGCTCGTCGGATGAATGTTTGATGGGGCTCAATTAACAACAAAAACGGTAACCAAATTGAAGTCAATTTTTGCAGCGGCTCGCTCGCGCCAATGCTGTCATCGCCGTTTGAAATCGAGCGACCTTTTACAAGTAAACGCTTTTACGAGACTGATGAGCTAATGCACGAGTTACGCGTACCGTACCTCGTCGCGGATATCTCACTCGAGCTCCATTCAATTACAAAAGTACACACTATCGACTAACGAGGGGGCTCCCTTCGACTCGCCGATAACAAACAATCATTTTTTACGATCTTTTATTTCCAATGAGGCAAATTAAAAGGCCTTAATGAGTCCTCGGAGAATCAACTTTCTTTCATTTCCTTTACCTTTTTTTCTTTCTTCCTTTTTTCTTTTACGACGAGGGTCCGCCAACTTTACGATACCCAGTGCAACTTTTATATCTCACCGGAGGTGTACACTGCGAAAAAAAAATATACTAATTTATAGCGCTGTTAATATTAAAAAATTAAATTTTCCAGTTCAAAAGGAGGATAAATGTAGATTTTTTAATCCTATATGCATTATTAATATATACTGAGAAAAATGTAATTGGAATTGTATTTACATTAAATAAAATCTATTTATCATAAATACAATTATTCTTACATTAAGAATATTTTTTAAAATTAAATAGAAAGTCTATTAAGGATAAGAAGATTCTATTACTCATAAACAGACAATTTTGTGAGTGTATAATTTTGTTATATTAACATTTGCAATATTAATATATAAATATGTTTTAACAATTTCATGTAAGAAAATAATAAATTAATATATGGACCATATATGTTTCGTTTTTTTTAGGGTTTTTAGTAACTTAGAATAGTAATTTTTCGATGTTTGCAAACACATGACCAGTTTATTATTGTCAATAATTTTTATTAATCTTTTCAGACAGCAAACGTGACAAGTCAAAACTCCGGGTAAATATACCCTTTCAGTCGGGCCTTGATACCAGTTTCACCGGGGGCCCCCGGCTCGCGCCATACAATCTTTCAAAGGCCAAGCCTCCGGACGTCTTTTAAGCCCCATTCACAGGGCAAGCTCAATTCCATCGTACGTTAAAGAGGGTCGCTCGACTCGCCCACTCGCGCTTTAAATTGCCACGTAAACTCACGAGGACTCATCGCGCGCGATGACCATCAATACCTCACAGATTCCAATCCCAATTGCCACTGGAATTCCATAGAAAAAAAAAAGGAAGAAAAAAGAAAAAATAACAGTTTCGAGATGGGAAAAAAAGTTGCGTAACGCAGACTGGGCAAGTGCGCGCGAAATGACCGCTACGGTCATTTCGAGTGATGACAGCGACTAACCAAAACAATGCACAATGAATATTATAATTACGCATTGTGTTTGTTTTTGATGGTTGTCGAAGAAGCGCGAATTTGATGCCTGACAGTCGAATGTGCAACGCAAGCAAAGAGAAACTAAACGAGACTGGCCATAATTAAATACGCTGTCGAGGTGAAATTTCGTTTCGCGGGATAAAATAAAATAAAAAAAAAAAAGAAAAGAAAAAGAGGAGCGATGCAATTCTCCGGATCGCGCGCGGATAATTGTATCAGATATCGCGAGATCTTCTATTCCCATAAATGCGATAGAATCGATAAAACACACGAGTTGAAGTTGAAGCAATTTTTTGTGTCCTTTTAATGTGTTTTTGTTTGAAAGAAAGTATACGATTGAACTCCTACTTTTTTAATCTGTTCTTAAGCAATTCTCGATAATCCACTGATACCAGAGATTTTTATTATATCAGAAATAAAAAATTATATATAGATATCAGAAATAAAAAATTCATATATGGACATGTATGTTTCCCCTTAATTCATATATGGAAATATATGGTCGATATATGGCAATAATTGATATAATATTCTAAAATCAATTATTACCATATCTCAACTATACATGGACCATATATGTTTCATTTTTACTAAGTACAACTTTGCTTAATTAGTCAGGTCAACATTTTTCATTCACATCTTTTATTAACCTTTTTATTAACAAGTGTACGCCATTAAACTTTGATTGCGGTGTACGCGAGCGTTGAAATTCGGCGTTAAAACATCATGAATAGTAGAGCAACCTTGTCCCAGATACAATCGGCCATACTTTTTTGCAACGTTTTTCCCATTTGCGGGCGGCACGAGCAAATCAGTTGGTGTGCGTCCGAAGCGCAAGTACGTAGAGGGAAAATGTTTCGGTTGCTGGTGGCCGCGCGCACGCGAACGCTTCGTACGCGTCGCAATGTGCCTCCGATGTGTGTTTACTCGCAACGAGTAATTTATAATAATTTCGTGCCATTTGGACGTGACTTTCCAGATCGCTTCAGTTGAATGGCGCTGCGTTTGTCATACGCTACTATTAATTCAGTTTAATTAATGCCACGGTGTACATTTGTGCACGCCAAATTTCGTGATAGTCATAAAATACGAATACAATAAAATGTCATTTTTTTAAATGTAGAACAAATTATTATTATTATTATTATTATTAGATTACGAATCATTAAATATCCCTAGTAAAAACCAAACATATATGGACACATGTTTTTCTTAATACGTTATGTAAACTTCTTTAATTGAGGTCTTGAATGTCAACAAAAACTGAATACAAATGCAACGAATTCACTGGGGAGAATAAAATTTTATTGCAAATTAATACTGTTAGCCTTAATGGGTGGCGCAGTCGGATACTCTCAAAACATGTACGACTGTTTATTATTATATTGGTTACACGTGATAGGGGGGGGGGGAATAAGAATAAGAATAACAATAATAATTCACTGCTCTTGAATGAAGTAAACAATAAATAAAAAAATTAAAAAGTTACATTCAATTGATTTTAACGAGGGAATAACTCGCTAATTACGACTGTTTTTTTACACACAAAATTATAGTTATTACTTTTTATGATTTCAGTTTACACATCCTAGTCACAATGCAGCGCTTCGGTCATATGTATAAATAAAATCCAGTTATCCTCATTTACGTACACGTTTTGATAAAATTATGTATAATCATCAGATATAACCGTTCATTAAGTCTGACTCATTCCGAGATAGTTTGAACTTTTAGTGTAGGCAAAATCTGCGGCCACAATTATGTTCGTTTGAATTTAAATCGCTCGACTTTAATAAACGGTAATTTTTAATTAGATTTCCTCTCGAGGCAAGTTATATACTCGTATGACTTTTGTAACACTGTCGGGGTCGGGCGAAATGATTATCATTTTTTTTTTTTCATTCTTATTTTCGCATGTCTGCCCGGTATGTAAGAAAGCGCGCGAATTCCAAGCGAATATTTAAATCACCGTCTAATTTTAACTTGATAATTTTAACTTTGATTTTTGATTAAAATCTCTTGAACGGTTCTTCGTACTTATTCAATGGACAAAGAAACACTTCCCTCGTCATTTGGCAGAAAATAAGCCCCGGGCGGAAAACTTTCATTTCCGCCCGCTCAAAGATATTGTACCGATACAAAAAATATTGTACCGACCACGGGACAATGTTTACCTGTCCGAAAAATAGCACCCTCGGTACGTAATATACTATTCCAATTGAATGTCGGTTGGAATAACATTCAGGTCAATTTTCACACGTTATAGTTTGAGTTTATAGCTTCGCTTAACGCAAATGAACGTATGGATTTTGTTTTGAAAACTTTACAGTGTGGTACGAAAGATTAATTTATATTTAAAGTGCAAACGAAATGCTTTTAATAAAACCATGGCATTAAGATCCATGTATAGATTAAGGAAAAAGATATATGAATCATAGATGGGTTAAGAAAAACATATATGGCCATATATGAACTTTTTATTTCCTTACATGAAATTGTTAAAAAAATATATATAAACCATATAAGTTTAATTTTTACTAGGGTTGGTAATTTGCAGAATAACATTCATACATTATTAACCACTGTTCCGTTAAATTTCAAAAATATTCTCCAATCAATATTCTTAAATTGCAACGATTTATTACGAAATAATGACTGCGGTTTCCAGACATTGCAGTGCACACAACTAAATCGTTGCCAAGCTTGCCTTTTCACTTGGCTGATGCTGCGAGTAAAAGGGAAAAAGGTTTTAGTTATTGATTTACGCGCGTCCGAGCCAGCCTGAAGGCGGAAGTGCGTGCCCGCTCGTAACCGATGCATGCGAAAAAAGGAAAAAAAAATGACATTTTCAAAACAATGGTAAGAAGTGGCGGGCGAAAGAAATGAACGAAATTTAATGAGCCGCGCGGTCATTTCGTTTCCGTCGTAAAAACGTCGATATCTTTTTGTGCATCTCGAAAATGTGCGATAAGAAGGAGCCTTCGGTCGCGTTATTTATGTAAATTGCCAAGCCAGTTATTATTCAAAACCGTGCCTTTATCTTAACCCAAAAAAGTTGCATTCCAGAAACTCGGTGACGTTCAAAATAAAAAGTGTACGTTATTGTATGCAACCAACATTTATGATTAAATGCAGCATAGTGCGGGAAAGTTTATATATAAATATATATATATATATAAATTTGCCAAATGGTGGTTTTGGAGACACGCCCTATTTGGGAGACTAGGTACGTGTTGGATTTTCAAATTTTGGAGGTAAATTTTCAAATTATGGAGGGAAATTTAAAATTGAGTGTTTAAACTATGTTATAAATTTTTAAAAACTAACTAAACTCACTTTTACAAAATTTTTAAAAAAATAACGAAACTAACTTTGCCGGGCCCCAGGAACGTAATTTTAGGAAGTGTCCTC
>JABFPN010000815.1:0-37768 GCA_022817305.1 Leptoteleia sp. ZL-2020
AATGTACGATGTGACTCGTTTAGACCAAAACTCGAGTAAAATAGGTTCGCACATCGCTCATCATCATCTGTCAAATTCAAATCTGACATTAACCTTGCCTCGTCGGTTCGCAATAGCGAACCTTGATATATATATATATATATATATGTATATATACTTCATGAAATTGTTAACTTAAATTTGTATCATCTGTTGAATATTCTTAAACTGAAACTATTTTTATTCTTTTCTCTAAAAAAATCCATTTAATATAAATGGAATTATTCTTTACATAAATATATGCTTTATAAGAATTATTTATTCCTATAATAAATAGAATTTCGTTTTGTCCATATAATGAATGGAAATCCTATTTAATATAAGAATATTCTATTACTCTTAAATAGACAGTTTTGTAAGTGTATCCTTCACGTGCAATATTATAACAGTATTTTTTTTTAATTTAGTGCACATTACTTTTTTAATGGTTCCTATTATATTTATTAATATATTAATAAATTTATACATTAACAATTCTTAATACATATTATTATATTAAATAAATGAATTTCTTCCCTCTCATTGTGTTTGATTATATGGGCTCTTGTTTTTAATACTTGGTATCTGATTATAATTTCGTTGTATCATGTTTCATTTTGTAAAATATAATTTTGACGTAAGATGATCACCAGTGTTTATTAAATTGCCCTCTATCTGTTACAGGTGGATCGTGATGAATCGAAGTTAGCAGTTGGGCATCCTGATGCTGTTGCTGATGACGTCCGAGCTGACTACTTCATTGGTGGGTACCAAAATTAATTTTGCTAATTTACTTTGTACAGGTATTCGAAACCAATATTTTTATATATTAATGATTATTATTATTGATATCATCATTGCCTATATCATGTTGATCGCAATGATGTTACTCAATATTTGATGTAATTCTGAAATAATGATATAATTGAAGCGATTGCCTCTAAAAATCGGATATGAATTTAAATAAAATCACATAAAATATTATTGACTAGAATGAGAAGAAAATGTTGTCTAACAATAACAGTTAAAAGTAATTTATTTTTCATGCAAAGTCGCTGTACAATTTAACGCCCTAAAATCATTCATAATGTAAATTATTCTTTAGTATTTGCCTCAATTTATTAATATATTAATAATTCTTAATTTACATTTTTACATTAACTTCATCTAATTCTTCCTTCTGATTACATAGAATAAAAGTAGAAAGAATTTTATTTAAATATTTATTTATATTAATTAGTTGAAATGACATGTGATATCGAGCGACATTACATTTATGTGTAATACAGAAATGAAATTTAAAGCTTCAAAAAGATACGAAAGCCAAAAGAACGAACGCGAAATTTCAAGAAGCAGAAACACTAGAGAGGCAGAAGGGAAAGAGTGAGAGAGTTAGGGGTTGGGGTGGGGAGGGGTAAGTGCTTAAACGTTTTTCTTCCTTGTCTATTGCTGCAGCATCAAGTTCAGGCTCTGCACATTTGCTTTTTGTAAAAGTCCATTTCAAGGACCGTCTAGACCGACCTCGTTCAACTGAATCTAACACATGCATACACATATGGGGGAAAATCAAAGCCTTACGTACACCGACTGCACGCGTGCTACCTATCGTACACGTAAAGCTCAGTCAATCTTGAAATTGAAACTTCAAAGGAAAGTCCAAAGTTCATTTTGGTTCGCTGCTCAAGTTGATGTTTAAAAAGGGCTTCTTATAATTTTCGATGAGTATCGTTTATTTCAGATGGTTACGGACTCTTCGCGAGCAACGTGTAACCTTGCGAGTTTCACTTGCAAAGTGACCAGCCAGTCACTAGCCAGTTCTCCCTTTATTATCACTGACATTTTCATTAGTTAATGCAAAGGACCCAATTTCTCCTTTAACTTTTGCAAAGCAAATTATTCGTCAAGCCGCACGAAACGATGAAAGCCCCGGCGGAACATTTGACATAAAAAGTTAAACAAGATAATAAAACCAGATAATAAAATAATTCGATTTAACTAAACTCAATTTCCCGTATTCCGGATTAAGCCGTGTAAAAGTTGTAACCGAAACATCACTTTGGGGAATTTCGGGTACAAATATATTTAATTTCTGTACGAAATTCTGCTATATATTGCGAAAGTTTAAACTATCGTACAATTTAAAGTTTCGTTACGCGGGAGTGTAATAAAAAATCTCATTCGTCCGTAAGAAATGTTTATTTCTTTGCCGAATAAAAAGTTTGACCGTGTAATAATCGACGTAACGGCAAATGCAGATTTTTAAACGGGGAAAATGTTTCATTTTTTTCATAACAGAATAATTATTCGATGCACCGGTTTATTGCAGTTGTATAACTAAAAAAAAAAAAGAATTAAAATATTTATGACATAACTTTTCATTCAATTTAAATTATTTGCAAGTTTCAGACTTTATTTCTTACATTTCAAATATGTTCTTGGGTACTTGGGGAAAAAAAAAAGTTTAATTGACTTCAAAGACTTCCTAATTATAATGGATGTTCACTACTTAGCTTTGCTACAAATTAAGACATAGTTTACGGGTTTTCATCGAAATATGTTACAGAACTTTTCGAGAACATTAATTAAGATATTCTCAACGGTTAACTATAGATTTCTTAATTAATGTCGATCAATTCGTTTCGTGTTTTGCTTGCTAGTTGGATTTTAGATTTCGAGGGCTCTCGGTGAATAAAACTCGCACATTTTATAAAATCATGCTCTTTATTATTCGAAATAAAAATAATAAACAAGGAAATTTATTTCGATAATAAGTAGGAAGTGTAGCAGGTAACAAATGTTGATAACAATAATTAACAACGATTTAACAATATAAATATAAAATTTCTCATAAGTAATATAAAATAATACAACGGGTGTTATTTTCCATTTTTTTTTTTTTTTGATAAATAACAAATCCAAACGATGGTAACGAAGTATAAAAATAAGAAAAAGAGTTATGGTTAAAAATACCACGCGTTATAGTCACATCCGGCTTCGGTCATGCATTGCACGGCTGAATTTAAATTTATCTACAAAGATAATTCTTCTAACCGCACAAAAGTCTCTCATGATTTTTTACCATAATTTCTTTCCTTATAAAACTAACAGTCGACGTTTGATATCACACAATGAACGAACATTCCTTCAACTCGCTCAAAATCGTTTTATTTCAACATCCATTCTTCTTTAATACGACTTTTTGTTTTTTTCTGTGAATGTGCAAATGTAATGTGCATTCAGTGATTTCATATTTATTTTTTATACGGAAAGTACCTATACATATGTACATATATAATGTCCATGGACGCATATCTGATAAATGGAATGCAACGACTCTCTCGTACAATTAATTGACCTCGATCATTACGGTTTTCCAATTTTATTTTAATTCGTAAAAACGCGATTACCCAACGTATCCTGTCGTTATAAAAATTGTTTCATATAAAAACCAGTCGAATCCGAAAATTTGCTTTGAAAAATCGCAATACAAATGTCCGATATTTTATGCTCGAAGCCGATTACATATTTTTGCTTGTTTCAAATTGATGATCAGGTTTAACGTAATTACGGCGACGAAAATGTAATTGAAAATACAATTATCGCGGAAATGAGAAACGTTTGATTATGTAATTTTTTGCACTGTTTCTACGACGCTCGAACCTTTGATAAAAATCGGTGACAACATCATTAAAAACGTCATAAAGAGTATAATCAACAATTTTTAAAATCTTTTCAATAGTGAAATAATCGATCGGTGATTTTTATAAACAACAGCTGAACCCGAGGGATTGTTCGTATAAAATATACAAATTTTCACGGTATAAAATATAATTCGTGGCAACGTAGTGTCAACTCGGAATGAGGCGCCGGTTTTTTTTTACGTCATCCTTTCGTGCGCGTGCATTTCCTTCGATTGAACATTTTATTCCGCGAATCTACTACGGGATTAAAATTTAACATCAACGTTAGTCGAATTGAATGTACTTTGAATAAAAGGTTTACAATTAAAAGCCATCGCGTTAAAACATTAAACTACTTTTCCATTCGGGTGACGTGGACATATTTGACGGAATAAACAAATTCACAATAACGTTGGTAATTTTACGATATCGTTATTTCTTTGTTCAATTAAGGGGGCATTTGCTTTTATTCTCTCGATTGTAAAAATTGACTTTTTTTTGGCATTTTTCTATTCCCTATAGTTTATAGATTGTCCCTGTAAATGGATTTTGCCGAACTCGAAAGTCCTATTGTAGGAATTCAATACTTAAGCGCAACGCGTCGGGCGACTTCAATCTGCCGATTCGGAACACCTGCGCGCTCGGGAGATTTTAACTTTCTACTTCGACTAATACATGAAATTTTCGTTCTAATTCTATTATGGGGGGGCGACACGTGGAAAAAAGAATGCGCATGCGCTTTGGAAATTTCAAGGGAGAGCGTAATAGCAAAAAATAAGGAAAACAAACGGATTAATTAATAATAATAATAATAATATTTAATAATATTCGACATTGGACAAATGCCCCCTCAAAATACAATACAGTAAAATACTATCGTCTTCAGATCAGACGACCAACATAATTTATCTTTAAATTAATGAAAGCGTCATACTCAATTCAGAAATAAATATTTTTAAAATTGGTAATCTCGGCTCAGACGGCCATCTTGAAATTGTTTATTTCTTCATTAAGTACCGCACTAACGCGTAAGGGGTAAAGTTCATGAAAAAATGTTCTTAGGTTACAGCTCTCGATGCAAATTTTACGTAACATTTTAGTCGTAATATACATAAAACAAACATTATGCACAGCAATAACCCTCCAAATGTCAGACTTAAACTTAACGAGTACCACAGGAAAAATTTCTATTCTGTTAAATTTCTGTTGAAGTTCCAGGTATGGATTTTAGGTGGCAGTCGTAAATGAGAATACTGGGTGGAAATGTTAGGTACGTATCGTAAATAGTAAAGTGGGAATTTCAGGTGGGAATCTCCGGTAGGAACCTTGGATAGGAATTATAACTTGGAATTATAAATGATAATTTTAAAATGGAAATTCTATTTGTGAATCCGCGCCACTGTAAAAGATTGACACTTTTTATTTAGTAAAATTTCGCATATCTATGAAGTTCGAACAAATTTCTCCATGAAGGTTTAGAACATGATTAAAAATCGTGCTATCCTGAATAATAGCAACAATTGTTCAGAAAGAATGTGGGTAACGTGGAATGTCCGAGTTGGCGAAATATTACATTATCTTGCTCGCATTTCTTATTTTTATTTTTTTTTTGGAATTTGACTAGATACGCACGCAACGCGTCGGTTCGTCGATCGATAGAAAAAATATGAAAATCAAATTTCGATCACAACTCCGTTAATACTTAGTCGCAAGTCGTTATTATTTAAAGTCCCTTCGCTCCGACGAAATGTTTCTACCGACAATATTTACACTTGAACTTTAAACGATGAATTAGGTTTGGTCCTTCGACGTTCTGCCAGTCGACTTATCTTTAGCCGCGACCAGATTCTTTGACTGCTGTTTCGTCAACTTTTTCTTCTCCTTCTTTAGCGTTGGTGGCTTCTTCTTTTTCGCGCCGTTGGATTTCAGATTGATCGCTTGATTCGCAATATCTTCTTGGAAAGCCAAGAATCCGAGCTGGGCGTGGGAAGCTTCGTTCAAAGCGCGGGACCGAATGCACGCCCGGTACTGATCCGTTGAGAGTCTTTGCCCAGGTCCACCTAAACAAACCTGCAAATTAACAGAAACGGCCAAGTTGATTAAAAGTTCGCCAAAGCGGGTGAAGAAACTTTTCCGATGTGTTTCATGACTTTTGTTCGGGGTGTGATGTATTTGATAAATAATTGCTCAACTGTCGAGTGATATTTATTTCAATCAAATTGTTTACTTCAAGGGTTTTCATGTACGAGTGAAAAAGTTGCTTAAGAAATTGGGAAAAATTTGTTAAATTGAAGTAAAAATATGTTATATATTAATCCGGGTAGAGAAATTTTAGCGCCATAGTAAAAGCCATAGTGGTTCATTCTGTGAAACCAAAAATTTTCCGTGCCATAGCATCGGCTACTGTGGCTTCTGCTGTGGCGCTAAAATTGTTAAAGATAAGTAGTTTAGTTGAAATAGTTAGTTACTTTTTATGGTAGTATTGATTACCAAAAGAACAGTTTGGTTACTATAATTGTGTTAAAACAGTTGGCTGGCAAAATCACCTATTAACTTCATTATTTTATTTCTTTGTTTTTTTTTATTTTTTCAGTGTTTTAAATAGTTGATAAATACCTTCATTATTTTATTATACTATTGGATATTATTGTACATAATTAAATTGAATTTATAATATACTCTTTCAGAGATATAAAATTAATTACAATCTATCTTCCACAATTTTAAATTACCCATTATCTATTTACCATAGATGTAAATTTAGATAAGAGCCGGGAATATACTTTTATTACAAAACAAATTTATGTTTCTCGGGATTAAATCTCTTTGTTTCATCTAAGTTTAATCTTTTCCACTATAAATTTCTTGGCCGGTGTTAAGAATTTACCATTGGGCGACAATTTTCTTAAAATAAAACCGAGATATTTTAGAGCGCGTGTATGCTACTTTGTGAATAGCAATTGTACGAAAAAAAATATTATTTAAACAAAATAAGATAAAAGTGAAGCATTGTTTCATTCTATTATTTTAGAATAAATACAAATTGAATTAAATAATGTATTAATGTTTTATATCTAAGTGTAAATTATATTGCCAATTTTATGGAATTAGTGTTAAGATGCATTTACATATGTTCAACGTGTGTTGAACATGTGATTTCACTATGACATCATTGTGAAACTTGATTGACTAGTTAGCACTGAATTCCATTTAAAAGCGAATACAATTTATCGCAGATGATAAAATATTTCATTAATAAGTTTAATAGAATAATTTACAAATTCAGTTCTCTTTATTCAGAATGAGTATACACATAAAGAAATGTATATGTAACATTTATATATAACACGACTTTGTTACTTTAAACTGTTTTACATTTTTAAAATGAATTAAATATTTATATGAGCAACATTTATTTACCGTTGAATAATTAATTACAGGAATTTTACCCTTTCAAGTAAAAATAAAGTGATCAATATATGAAGAACCAACGCTTTCATATTGATTTTATCTTATGGAAATTACTGCAAAATACTAACGAATTAACTGGTTGAATTAAAAAAATATAAATTATTGTACTTTAATACAACGTTTAATGTATGTATATATATATATGATTGTCGGATTGTAATAAACCTTATGATTTGATATAACATTTTCCTTCATTTTTCTCATTTCAGTAACTTCATTTTTAAGTGGAACCCCGCGTCCAAGTTTCGTTGTTTGCCGGAACAAAGAATATTTAAAGCTTTTTCGAGAATGGCATAATAAAAATATTTTTATGAGCAGGAGAGATTTGACGGTAAATCTTGCCATTCTCCTTGCCATTCGTTTTTTAAAATCATTCTTTCTTTTTCGATTTTCGTGGGTGCACAATTAAATTTTCAAAATATTAAACAATTTCATTCACTTTTAAAGAGGCATGCGAAATTTCATAATTATTTAATATATTCTTTTACGAACAATGATGTAATTAACTCAACAGACATTTGACATAAAAGATTTCATTTTCGCAATGACTGAGGGGAAAAAATAAAAGCATTTTTAAATAATCGTATTTGTGGAAATCAAAAGAAATTAAAATTCTTGACGGATGTAGAATTTTAAAGAGAAAAAGTCCTGGAAAAATGTCTCCCCCCTACAGCTCTTAATTGTGGTCGTTAGAACGACAGTGCCACAAGTACAGTAATTTTGGTCTCTTCGTTCGAGAGAAGTAGAGCTTCATGAAATTCACCCTTGTAATAAGCTTGCGCTTAAACTTGCACATGACCGTAATATTTGCTCAGGCTCCGCAACATTGTTCGCAAAATTTAGGCGCGTTACTAAGGATGTAGCGCTATGCTTGCACGTGAAACACACACGTGCTGCGACGCTTACGTATTAAGACAATGGTTCAACAATATTTACTGCGAATGTTCATAAGCAGTCTCGGTTGATAAAGCGTTGTTTTATGAAGAATAAAGAACACATATTGGCATCGAAATCCTGAAATTCTTGTTTCAAATATAATTCGCAGTTTAAGAATGACTCTTTTTACATTAATAATATCCATATAAAATTAACATTAATTGTAGAAATGAATTATTTTGAAAAAGAAGTTAATTAATTTTAAAAGTTAATAAGGAGCTTTTTTAAAAAAAATTCCAATTACGTGAAGTGTAAAATTTAATTTTGAATATAGCTTGGCGTTAAGTTTACTTGACATAAATTTACTTAATTACGATAATTTTAAAGTTTACTTTAACTTAAAATACGATGATTTAAAGTTTACTTAATTACGATAATTTTATTATTTAATTTTAGTTGATTTTATTTCATAATTATTTAATTTTCGTATTTACTAGTATATCATACGAGGTATATATTTTTCGCGTATAATGGAAATATTTATTGATCAAACAAATTGTTTATAAAGTGGGATTTGATAATCGACAAATATTTAATACTGTTATCACAATTATCGTACGAAACTTTCTTTCCGATTTTTCAATTTTACGTAATATTTCGATTTCCCTTCCGAACTTAATCTGCCTTACAATTTTTAATTATTTAATAAAAAAAAAAGTCGATAATTGGAAAGGCAAATATTTCAATCAGAGATAAACGTCACTGGTATTTCAAGTGCGAAATCAATATATCATACTTCAATATCTAGAGGTCAAAATAACTATGCGAGCCGGGCGGTGTTTGGCCTTTATTTTTATTTTTTGTCGCCGCATTCAGTTGTCAAAAGGAAATTGGTTTTGATTTTGTTATCTCTGGCTTCTCGGCGCGGCCGTTTTATTCGCCAAAATAATCAAGAGAATATCCCCGTCCGCGTCATGAAATTTCATATAAGACTGCCAAGCTGTCGGTCCTTTGGGCAATTAGTTGGTCAATACTGAAATTACTGCGGTTACGTTTTCCGGCGGATCTTCTTAGAACCGACGCACTAGTTTGTTGGACGAGAAGAAACCTCAATTACTTATACAGCTAATTGCATCGCGCGCTGATTATTCGATCTCAAGTATAGTTGAAAGCTCGTTTAACATACTCTCGCATCAGCAGTTTTCAACAAAAGAGAAATTTCATTTGACCAGGCCATTCCCATTTAAGAAGTTCAAATTGCTCGTCTGAAAATTTAATTATTTCAATCATTTTCTATCCTCATTTATAAAATGAATTCAATTTGAATTTAAACAAATCGAGCAGAACGAAATAGTCAAATTAGTTGGAGGAAAAACTTTCATTAGAATAATTAATTATAATTCAATTTGACTAATTATATTTAAATATTTAAATTGTTAATTGAAGATTTAGCTTATGAAAATGATTAAACAATGTGATTAACGGTGAGCGGTATTTTTGAATCATAAATTAAAATTTGAAGTTCAAAGTTAGGGATTTAAAAAATAATTTTTAAAATTCATTCTCAAATTTTATAGTTTTTAATTAAAATGTAACAGCTCATGTGAAAATGATGTAGCATGTAAATATATATATATATGATTCTACAGGCAAAACGGTACAAATATATCATATTTCAGAATTACAAATTAATGGTGAAATTTGTATCCTATTAGACAATAAAAGAATATTAAAAAATTTAGTAATGAAATGAAATAATTAATTTTAAATAAATAATAATTTCGAGTGAATACTTTATCTTAGAATTTGTTTCATATTTTATCAAAGATTGTTGTTAGACTCCTACTTATTAAAGGAAAATTAATTCTTTCATTTTTCTGCGTGTATTTCGCAGAAAACGAATCATACTATTAATGACCTATTATGACATAAAAAACCTATTAATGACATAAAAAAAATCGTCATAAAAAGTATATCATTTTCTAATGAATGTAACGATACATTGAGAAGAAATGTAATATTATAAGGCCACATGCAAAGCATTTTATGCTTTCGCACTGCATACTGTTATCTTTGAAATATATATTAAGCGCAGCACGAGTTAGAGTGAAAATGACTTGTAATAAAGCACGAAGAAGTGCAACTAAAAGCAGAATCAAGCTTATCACTTTCAAACGCAATAATGAAATTATTATTCGGACGTAGGGATAATTAAATTACATTGTTTTCCAGATTATATAAGCTGTAATTTTATATTTTTTGATGTTATAATTTCATGACAATTTACTAAAAAAATATTATACTCGTTATACTTTTACATGAAAGAAATAAGGCAACTGTAGTAGTAGGATATTAACTAACATTTTGATACTTGCCAAGTGATAATAATTCTTGCTTTCATTTTACTTTAGTATTCTCATAAAATCTAGTATATTTTGTTGTAACTTTTTTCTACGCATATACTGCGGGGATACACGTTCAAATTCTCATATTTGAATTAACATTATATCTAAATTCATCTTGAAAGTTAGTGTGGCATCCAGTTTAGTAATTTCTTTAACAAATTCTTGTGTAACGTTTTACTATGAGATCTGATTTCTGTAATTTTGTTTAGTTATACGACCTTTAAACTTTGTTAATAATATTCATACAAAGATTAAGCTCTAAATTATTTTAAGATGAAGTGTTTCATTATTCAGTATATAATACTTTTTATAACTTTTCACCTTTTATACCAGATTATTACATCACTTTTGTATTCCATTTTATTTTGAATTTTACTTTTAATTATTAATTTCAGTATCAAGAATTTATTCAACATAAAATCAGTTTTCGACTAATAAGCTTATTTAAATGAAAGGAGGAAAGCTATTTTTCGTAATTTAATAAAACGTATTATTGTACTTATATTGCACAAAAGGCACCGAATTGTGTCTATAATCATATCACCGATATTTTTTATCAAAAGGTTTATATTTTGCAAAGGACGTAATTTATGTTTTGAACAAGACTAAAAATAAATTTATATCTTTTCTTTTTTTTATTTGGTGACAGAGACAATGGAAACTGAATTGATGTACAGGAAGTTTCAAACGTTGAAATTCAACGAAAAGTCGGGACTTTTTTGAAAAATTATTTGTCATGAATTTAATGATTATACAATTTAAATTTTATCATGTTTAACTGATCGGGTAATGAACAACTTTTGCGGCTTTAGTCAGGTCAGAAAAGTTGCGGTTAATTAAAGATATACTGATATGGTCCTGAGTACAAATTCATTTTCAAATCCGTTAAAGGACAATTTGGATCAGGGCCATTTTATTGTCCGACGTTCTTTTCGGTTATGGGCGTCGTTAGATTACGTTTCTCAAGCCCGAATAAGCTGTCAGTTTGTTTAAAAGTACAAGAATTCTTGTTTCGGCCTTGACATGGCCCTTGCTAAGCGAGATGTGATGGCGAAATGGGTCACGTCGACAAACATCCGCATATATTGAAAACAAAATGTAAAGAAATAAGTTTGATAATAAAACGAAACACTTATTGTCAAGGATGGAGAATTTATAATAAAATTATATCATGTTTTAATTTTGAAAATTATTATTTTCATAAAATGTCTCATGCAATGAGTAAAAATGGAAATTGTATAAGTAGTCTGTAAGTAGTTTTTATTGTTTTCATAAAATTAAAAGTAATAAAAATATTTTTGTTTCAGTGCAAGCAGGTCAACTGGTACTTCATAGCAACTTTCGGTAAGTCACTTTCCTTAACATTGATATATACATGTGTGTATAATCTGTATATATGTTTCATCAAGGTATATATGTAATAAGTTAACATGCTGTCTGTTAACGAAAAAATATTATTCTAACGTGGACAATTTTCAATTTGTTAGATACATTAATATCTAAATAATTTAAAACCAAAAAAAAAAAATATTCATATTTTTTGTTTATATAAGCCATTATACCGTAGAGTATTATTAAAAAATATTTCGATCAACAAAAAAGAAGTTCGTGTGATATAATGAAATACAATCCTCCATTGAACCAAAATATCGATTAACTGCCCGAATATCAAAACCCATCATCGTTATGTACATATTTTCAATTAATTTGATTCACTTATAATAAAGCTATTTAACTTAATATTTAGGCGTCAGTTATTCAGAAAAAGGTAAAAAGACAGTGACTGTAAATCTTATTCTATGCTGAGAAAAATTGGTTCATTTGAAATTACATAATTCATATAGTTATATGTGTAAGTGAGCGATATTTCAACATTGTTTAAAGATAGAAAATACGATAACGGATGTATATATTTAGTGTTCTAAATTGTAAGCTTAATTATTTAAGTAAATAATTTTTAACATATTTAATTAAAAAGTAACTAAGTCATTAAAAATAATAAAAGTATTAATAAAAATTATTATATCAAAACATCGTTGTGTAATTTGTTATAAAAATAGAAATTTATTACTTACTGGAAACAAGAACTAAATATCATGTTACTGCTCATTTTTCTTATGCAACGATTTTTATATTATAAAACAATGGATTGATAAAATCTCCTCTCTCTCATTAAATTGGTTTTATAAAATATTGTTTACCGTTATCAAACATAGAAAATTGTCCATAATTGAAAAATGTTTTTCATTCTTTTGGAGGTTTTTCATTAACTTGCACAAATAAATCAGATACTAAAATAATATACATATTATACATTGTGTACTTTTGTTTACGTTAGAACATCTTTTTATTACAACGATCTTAAAAGTTATCGTTAATGATATTTAAAAATGTTAAATTTAATATATAATAATGTCAAGAAAAAAGGATAAAGCAAAATTTATAAAAATATCGACTTTTGAGTAATAAATAAATGAAATTAAGGGCAATGTAGATATTCATAACATTTAATGAAAATATAATTAAATATATAAATTAACATGTATTTGATGTAAGAGTTTAATGTAATTGTTTAATCATATGTAATTGAATTGGTCATATCGCAACTACAAATGAATCGAGTTTTCTGACAGTGATTAAATATTTTCTAACGTTTATAAAAGATATCCGCATGCATTTTCTCGATACCTAATTTTACAGGAATTTTACGTAAATATCATTAAATATCACGCTAAAAATATGAAATCTATTAAAAATAAATTGACTGAACTGGAACGATTGTTTCCACATTGCGGTTTTCAGTTCGCTCAGGTTTTATCATTTGTTTAATCGAAACAAGATTTCTGTCAGCGACTCTTTTTAGATTAATGGTATCCTATAACTGATTCTGATCATTGAACTGTAAACAAAACCATCGATCCGGCAAATAAGCTATTTACCAAATTAACTCGGATCTTTTATTGCTAAGTATTTGCGTGATCTTTCCAGCTTCATTAGTGTTAACCCCAATCAATGACAGCCTTATTAGCGACAAACTTTACCTAATCTCATTATATACAGAATCAGCCCTGAGGTTATCGAGGTGTAGATGCGGTGCGTTTTGCAGTTTGGGATGAGGCTGCAAGCAAGTTTGGCCACAATCCTGTTAAGTCTCTCATCGAGGTCGTCGACATATTATTCGAAAAGCGACGTTAAATCGATACTGTAATAGTCTATCAGACGGGCATCAACCCTTTTATTAGTCACGTATCAGAAGAAAATTGATGACAAATTTAGCGGTCTTATAAAAAATTAATCAACTTTGAACAATATTACTTGAGTGACAGACTAATTAATGTCTTGCTCGGGACATTATGTGGACGATGAAAATTTTTATTTTGGCTCCATTTTTATTTCTTTTATGCTTCAATCTAACGAGTTCACGAGTTCAGATAAATTATAATTGTTTGCAATATTCCATCCACTCATAACGGGAAAAATTCTAATAACTTAAATCATTTATTTTGCTTATGAAAAATATATCAAAGGTAGCGTGCTCATAGGGTGGTAAGAAGAGGTTTCCAAATTGATCTTCTGAACGGTATCCTGATGTTTACTACTTGAAAATTAGTGGGTCGTAAGTCTTGGGAGCTTGACTGTTTCCGAGAACTGGCCATAAAGATATTCTAGGCCGCCGAACTGTTATCAGTCGTAGTTTCCCTTCTTCTTTTTTTTTTCTTTTTAGTCCGAAGTAGACTGGATGCTTGACTTTTTTCGAATTATTTTCTGGACGTTTTCCACGCTAATTTTTTGTTCGTATAGGTAATGAATGAAATGAAGTTCGCATTATTAGGCAGTTGGAACTGTATTTAATTATGAAATGGTATTTCGCGAATATCCACGAAAGAGTACATTTCGGCTTCGTTTATGAAATATTAAAGTCAAAGACATATCTGGGTCAAACCAAAATAATAGAATACGCTATTAAAGATGCATCATGCTGCTTTCAAGAGAGTATTATATATTACAGGATCACGTGCATTTGAAAAATATTTTTTCCGCTTTCATGAAACCGGGCATTCGGAAGTAATTTCGAATTGAATTTATCAGCTTTGCTGAATGCGATCATTTTAATGCGATGCCAACCTTTTCGCTTGTTTTAGGAATATTTGAAACTATATAAGATGGCATAGCTTTTACAAAGTTTTTTTTTATACTACGATGAAATGAAACTGAAATCTTTTTCGTCATTTAATTATTCATATAAATAGCTGCAATTAATATAATTACAACCTCTTTATGTAATCATGTTAATGCAATTATATAAGCCCCTTGGGCTTCCATAAACCTATTTTTCTTATTACAACAAATATACGAATATTACTTTAGAGTCAACTCTTATCGCAGGGGCATTGTACCACGTATTATCACAATATATACATATACCGTTGGAAGTTTCAAGTTTATCCTTAAACGCGTGAAAGTGCGAAAATTTCGCACCCGGAACATTCAAGAGGGTGCTTCAAATATGTACATAAATGTGTTTAGGTTAACATACAGGCGAAGACAAACTTTTAAATTGAATCTCCGAAAGTTAATTTCATTTCTTTATGCCTTAAGAAATTGAGTCGGAAATAAAAATAAACGTTTATAACTGATTAAATGGCCTCAAAAGATGTACATACTTTAGGATGCCAGGTGTGAAAAATCCCCGGATCAGTGGCACGGATAACTTTGATATTACTCCTCACGTATTTTCTATACAAAGTGACATCTTCACCTCCCCATCCGACGACATCTTCGTCAAAACCTCGAACTCTCAAAAAGTCGGACCTAAAAATATAATTTTCATAAAAAAAAAAGATAATATAACACCTCAAGCTTTCTTTATCGACATAAAACTTTTATTATATTTCGATGATTGATTCAAAAATATTCAGTAAAAGTATGTATCCTTTTGTGGAAAAATTGCTGTTCTCTTTATTATAGTAAAAGCTTTAACAAGAGGTTTGAATGATGAAAGTTAAGAGGATCAACAATGCATAAAGTATTTACCTGTATTGACAGGTCATTCCATAACCAAAATCCCTCCAAAATCCAGTGTCTCTTGATATTACGAGTTGATCAGTCTCCGGGGGCACTTCTCGCCCCTGAAGTGTGTATACTACATGCGGATTATAGAGACTGAAGACAATAGGATAATACACCTTCCGTCCAGGCGATGTATTCCATCGACACCTGCCACAAAAGCCAAACATGCAAATTTTACATAAGCCCGTGCTATTTTGGTACAAAACACGAGATTTATACTGTTACAAGAAATGTCGTTATTAAATGTCGTTATCGTACACAGAAGAATGTTTCATAAAAGTCATTAAAGCGTGTCTAGAAGTGAGCATAAAGTTAGTCGACGCGTGCTATCGAATATTCTGTGTTTCGAGTTGTAATTATTTCATTGTATAGGAAATATTTAGTCGATCCAAAAATGTTGTACATATATAAGTAATGTAACAAATTTCAGGAGAATTGTATTAGATTATTGCCACATATTGAAAGAAAAATTTTGCATAAAATTGAGTAAATTAATGTTCAAGACAATCTTTTAATTATTAGAAATTTAGCGTCAAATCTGTAACTTCAAACAGTTTTGAGTTTTTGCTAATATAAAAATCATTTTTATCGTTAAATTCTTTTAATTGCACATTTTTCTGTTGATGAACAATTCACACGATTCTCATATGTATAAATATATGTATTAAAACATGATCAATAACATTATACTTGTGTATCCAATGCACGAATAAAACTTAGATTTTCTGATACAATTTCCATTCCTTACAGAACTTTTATATAGTATTGTAAAACATTGAGGATCGTTCTTCGAATGTCTTTTTCATAACGTCTGTGATGGTTATTCCTTTATGAGTCTCCTGAAACTCGTTGTTTACATGCTATGAGCATGTCACGACCAGATATCGCAATACATACATAGGTATATTATATTGTGTATAAATAAGCAATATATACGTAGATAATATATATTATATATATCGTTAGTTTTTCGAAATATAAGAAACTCATTAGTGGAGATTATTAATATCGCTTGCTTTGAATCTGCTTTTGAATCAGACTTCATTCATTTTAATCTATTTTTCTTCATCTTAACAAACAATTAAACGACTATTTGACGAGTCCTTTCCGATGTCTCGGTTTCATTTCAGTTTGATATATCGATTTTTCTGGAATGGTTATTTCTTATACAATGAATGCAGGTCAAAGAGTTACTCTAATAATCGTCATTTAAAATGAAGTCTATTGAAATTGCCGTCTTATCACGTTTTTAATATTTGCCTTGTAATTATTTAAAATTATTTTAATTGCTTTGATATTGTATTTTGAATAAAATAACTCGGATGAGGGTCAAAATCATCTTGCACTAAATTAAATGTAAACATCTATTCCCGCATTATGAATAATTAAAAATAGAATTCAAAGAAAATATTTTACAAGAATATTACATTAGTTGTAAAATTAAAAGTTTTGTAGAATACCTGAGAAATAAGTTTTCCATAAAAAACTAAGGGAAATGGATTTTTGAACCAAAGGATAAACTTAACGAAGCATGAAAAACTCATAGTATCGATTTTCTCCAAAAGAGCTTTAACAAGGAGTGAACTTTTGGGTTAAAGTCAATTTCAGCAAAGCACGATTACAGTAAATATTCTGCGCTGAGCACAGGAAGGGAACGTATTTATTTGTACATTAAAATAAAGAACTAATCTATTCACTTGAAGTAAACTGTTATTTATTAAAGAACAAATCTTTGTTTATGAATGTTGATTTACAGTGATTCATTCTATAATATATTTAGCTAATTATTTATCTTATTACTAGTACCAATTCCTAGCAGTGTCAGATCAGTCCAAAGTGTAATTTTCTTTTTATTTCATTTTCAATTATTTTATATTTAAAGTTGTTAAATTTAAAAAATGAATAAGGATTTTAACAGGGTTTTTAAAATAATTTAAACGTATATTTGTAAATTATTTTTTAATATTTAATATAACATTGTTAGAATATTTATCTCGAGAATATATAATTTCCGTATAACAATCTTTTATTATGTAAAAATATTCAAAAAATTTTTCAAAATTATTATGACAATATTAATTTAATACTACGAAAATATGTTAAAAATGTCATTTACATATTGTGCGCATACAATTTCATATTTAACCACTTTTATACCATATATTCAATACATTTTCCGCTGACTTTAAATTAAAATATCTCTCTTATAAAATCCAGATCCTATATTTTTATTAACGATATCAAATTCTTTACATACTAAAGAATATTATATTTCAAATTTCGCTTCCGTTTGTACAGCTGCTATTCACGGATTTCCTATCTTAAATAATAATTTGGAATAATCAAACATTCATGTGTGCTGTGCGGGCTGTGTAGGAATTAACTATGTACAAATTAAACAACACATTTTCTATTCATTCTGGACGTGTACAGATTACCGTGCAGGCATTGAATTCTAAGAAAATATCTATGCAGATCTTGTATTCTCCAAATTTATCCATTTGCGGGAAAAGGGAAGACGCGATTTTCACAATACAACAAAAATTAAAATTGTTCAAATAGAAGTGAGGTTCAAATGCATAGGACTCAAATAACTGAAACGTTACAACCATCCAATCGAGGCATAAATCTCTTTCTTCATATACACGCAGAAAAATAAATTGTTAATTTTACTATAAAAAATTGGATTCCCAACCCCAGAAGACAATTTATAAACATACTTACAATAAAATATGAAATAAATGCTAAATTAAAGTACTTTTTCCTATAAATTTATTGGAATTTTTACAGATTTATCGGAATATATGCTTTATTATAGTATTTCTTTCATAATTTATCATAAGAATGTTCATAAATTGTCTTCTGGGGTTGGAATCCATTTTTTTATGGGAATATTAACTGTTTTATTTATTCTGCACATTCATTATACTTCTCAAAATACTTCTTTTACCTCCCGATTACTCTCGCCTGCCAAAACCCACATGGGACATATCGAACCGTGAGATTTGCAACGAAATTATCAGTGGTACGAGTCAAGCATCCGCGCGACACCCACCTGTCCAGAAATCTCGCCGAGAAGACTATGTCGACGTCGCACATAAAGAGTAACACGTCTCCACTGCCGCCCCAGGCCCTCTCCGCCCCCACCCTTAGGCCCTTCCCCCTGGAGAAGGTCTCGTTGAGAGCCAGCAGCCGTAAATTCTGATTGGTACCGCTGCTGCCCCGCGTCATCAGCACCCTCGACATAATGGCCCGTGCCTCCGGCAGCCCCTCGGTGCCGAAATAAACGACCGTCAAGTGGACCCGCCGGTCGTTCTTCAGTCCGATCTTCACGAACTTGTCCATGAAGCTCTGGAAGGTGCTGATGCGGCCCGAGAGCGGCAAAATGATGTGTATCAATTCCTTCTCCTTGACGGGCGTTGGCCGCTTCAACGACACGAACTGGAGGGGCGCGTAAGGCCTCATCAGGGTGATCTTCGTGTAGCCGAGCGGATTGACATGGGAGACGCTCTTGTTGAGATTCTTCGTACGAAAGTACATCTCGTATTGAGTGCCGGTTGTTGGCTCCACTCTATAAAGGCCTTCGAAGAAGTCGTCCAATGTGTACCTGGCGGCCAACGACGAGATGTTCTTGTTGAGCGTTTCGACGGCCTTGGTGAGGGCCTCCAGTAGGTCTTTGCGCTTAAACCCGATGGGCTTCTCGACCACGCGCTTGCCCAAGCCGAGGTCCACCGGGTAGAGCCGGGAGAAGGTGAAATGGCTGAAGGCGATCAGTTCGTATTCATTGTTCAGCGGCAGACCCTGAGTGATCTCGGCCATTTCAACTTGGCGACGGGCTGCGAGACAGTCGCCGACGTCGCTGGCATTTATCAGCGAGGACGTTTCGCTGTGCCCCGGAGGTCCGCCTGCAATCAAAAGTTATTGCCCGTTTATTTCGCGAGTGAATTCAAATGGCCGGAAAATATGGCCGCCAATCCATTCGATGGCCAGGCTGAAACATTGCAAATGAATGCGAGATGCCGCGCAATATTTTATGCGCAAATTGAGCCTTTATGCGCAAACAGTTTTCTTTTTTTTTTTTTTTTTTGTTACTTCCTACGCTTCTTCTGATCTCGCTGTGAATAATGTAATGTTCAATGAATAATGTTTTATTGTAATGTACTGCTGGGTATGATGGAATGGTGGGAGGCGCGTAGTGTGTGCATAAGATGAATTGTGTAAGGGAGAAAGGGTGTGTACTGTTTTATTCCGCTGATGGTTAAGAAGTTACGGCTATTTGTAACGGTGGATTTATATAACTTTGGAATATGAAAACGGTAACAATCGACGAAAACCCGATTACCCTAACGCAAGTCGAAATCATTTCGATAATCGTAACCGAGTGCCCGGCCCCTTTTCATTGCCATTAACCGATTCATAACAAAGGATAACTTTTCACTTTACGCTACTAACTAAGAGTCGTAGTTTTGGCGGATTGAAAGGATTGACTTGCGACAAGTTCGGTAATATTGTTACATGGAGCACAATGTTGCGTACAATTCTGCTACATCTTAGTTTCGTTAAAATGTTTCAGTCAGTAAATTGACACGTATTTTGTAGTTAACGTTATTATTTTGAGTTAAATATTTCGCTAGTTCAGTCTGCTGTGAAATCTGTTTGGGCATTTATTAATTTATGCACGTATTTTTATTTATTGAATTTTCTCGCATTACAAGTTTCCGCGCCGACAAAAAAGACTCGATTAATATTACCGTGCCTGCTCCCAATAATATAAAGCCGTTACGTCAGAAAAGAAAAATATATAGTAATTTCCTTCCAAAGGTAATATTTATCTCCATAATGTTTACGATACGAGCCTTAAACTTTACCGAACTCTTATTCGCTTTCCTCAGTTTAATAAACTGAGGAAATTAATAGAATAGAAAAATAAACTTTATTTTCTTTTATTAATCTGCTATTAATGAAAAATATAATTCTTTTTTTCACGATATTTTACTTGTTTATCGATTTTTAAGAAATGAAAGCATACTTTTTGAAGCTCTATTTAATTCTTTTGGGCATTTTCGCAAGCTTTCATTGTCAGTCGGTGATGATTGTGTTATGCTTTAACGAAACACACGATTGATTTTAAAATCATTATTCAGGTGCCGGATCCGTAATATTTCATACATATTTATACGATGTTCTTTTGTTTGGATACGAGCGCGCTGCGTTTTTGGTGCAGCACAGTAAATTTAAATGTAACTTGTGCAGTAATAAATGTAAGGATTTTTTTCAATATATCAATATTTATAGAATCATTATTATTATAATTATTAATTATCAAAATATAAATTACAATAGTAAAGTAAAAATATTATATTTTATCATCATTTATATCTTTAATTTTGGATATTAATAAATATTTTATTGAAATATTTATATATATTCAAAAGCGTTTTATAGCTCTTATACGACTCTAAATTTCAACTGGACAGTTTCATACATTTTTAAGTGGACAGTTACACTTCGAGGACAGTTTAAGAACGGAAAGTTTGACAGTTTCGACTATATCTCAAAGTGTTGTAAAATATTGCAATATCGACGACGTGGAATTTTGATATATATCATAAATATCTTTTGTTATTTAATACAACCGTCGTATCAAATTAATTACACTTCTAAAATCCTGAATATAATTCTATCGGCTGAGATTAAATTTTACGTAAATTTATTTATAATCGAATACTTTTACATTTCAAATACTTTAAAGTTTCCATCGGGGAAACTATTTCAGGATCAAACTGCTTGAATTTTTAGTAGGTTTGTAAAGAAGCTTTGTATGTGAGAACCATGCTCGATGAACCTATACAACAGTACTTTCAATGAATCTTTTGAAATTCGAACATTTATTAGCTCCGGTAGTCTTTAATGAATCCAAATACCAACAATTAATTAGTCGGTTAATAATCATATTATAATAAGAAGTACTTTAAAATCTCGTAGATTACATAACATTTTTTATAATATTTCTTTATAACGGAACACAATTTCATTCTTTTACATGTAACGGCTTTGATCAAATGAAAAACAAATGTAAAGAAATGTTTGAATTTTCACATTTAAAAATGAAATCTCTTTTTATGTGCCCTCGAAACTATTATTGGATAGATGATTTTTCGTAAAAATAAAACAAAAATAACAGGTAAAGTTCACAGTTCGATGTTACTATTTGTTTGGATTTTTATAACTAAAAACAATAAATTTTTATTCAACTTTTCATATCACTCTGTCAATTCAATTCATATTTATTTGTCTTTTATATGAATCAATATCTATATTAGGCGCGGTTATATTTGTTCAATATTCATTGTATTATTATTTTCACTAAAGATAAATTCGTTAAATAGAAAATGAATATCTTTGAACGAGACCTCTCTTATATATGATTTAATATAATGCTTTACTTTCGAATTATATACATAGAATTCATATTAATATATAATGGGGTTTTATGTACGATTTAACGCGCAGAGAGAACTTTTTATGAATATTAAAAAATAATGAAGGCAAAATTACAAGCACGAGATGAAGTTAAGATTTAAATAAGATTAAAAATCTTTTTATTTTAACCTCAGAAAAGGGGGAATTAAAATAAATTATTATTAATTATTTTTAATTTTAATTAATAAGAATACAAATTTTTATTAATTTTAATCATCTGTACAATCATTCATTTGACTCCAGGCCTATCGCAGCGTTAAAAACGCAACATTTTTCACCCTAATAGCATGAGATACCGTAGGGGTATTTCCCGGGTAATTCCCGTATTCAAGTTATAACATTAATTTCTGAAACCTCAGTACACAACAGCATGTACAAATATGGCTAATCTACGAAATTATAACAAATTATTGTTTACCGGATGCGAATTCGACGTGTTTGGTGTTTAAAAGTTTTTACCCTAGCACTGTGATGCTAGTTCATTTGCGGAACTTCGCAGCCAATAATATTATCGTATTATCTACCTCGTAATATTCTAACTACTTCAAAATTCTTCGGGCGAAAATTCATAAATATGATAATAGTTCCGGAATACCATCATTCCTTGTTTCGTACTTTGTTCCAAAATAACTTATCCTTGAACGACGTTAAGTCAACCACAAGGGAGACTAGTAATGAAGAAAAAATTTTTTTACAAACAAGCGAATTATAAAAAAAATTAAAAGAAGAAACGAGAGAGAGAGAGGGAAAAGTAGAAAAGCGATTCCAACGATAAACAACAATAAACTGTCAAAGACTTCCGTGCAAGGCGGAAAATTGAATAATCGTAAAATAAAGGTTCAGTTTGTAACTGCGCCTTGTAACACATAGGGGAGTTCTTCGAGCATAAAAGAAACTTTTATTCCGTATCCGTTTCTTCCCAGTCGATTTTGACGGTTTACTTTTTGTTACGGTATTATTCCGTCGCGAAATTTTCCCCCGTTTCTTTTCTTCCTCCCTTTTTTTTTCTATTCCTTCTTCTTTCTTTTTTTCGATTTGAACCGCGCGGTTCTTCATTTCGTGTCGCAGCACACGCTCCCAGATCGGCTCGCTTTCGTTCATCTTGTAGTCTTTTTATTTCTACTTGTAACCATTCGAGTATCTCATCCTCTTTCATTCCCGTCCGTAATGGCATCACTCTGTAATACCACGCGAGCACTAAAAAGCGCAAGACTCGAAGGAATCAGCGCGCGAATAAAAACTCGGCAGCTACAGAAGCCACTCCCGGGAAGTAGCGTACCAACATAAATTTCATTTCTCGTCCGCTTCCACGTCACACACGTCGCGGCTCAGTTTGATCGTTTCATTGAAATAATACTTCTCAGTTACGCCGCGTGATATTCGTTAAATGCCCATCGCCAGTTCGCCGCCATAATTGTTTATTGGTTTCGGTCGTAAAACAAAGTAGCCTTTGCGCGAAATAATGCTTATAACTTTTTTCCCTTGCTTTTTTTCTTCTTCTTAATTTTCAAGGTAATAATTGAATTACGAGTTTTTTTTCATTGTTTCCAATTCAGGATATTATGAAGGGTAGTTGAAGATTAATCAATTTTTATGTTTCGATATATCTCCGTTTATGCGTTATTTATATTATATATGTAACGTCTTTAATATTTTAGAACTTTTATCATCTCTTTTGTAAGGCGAGTAAAAAAAAGCATGCAAAAATATAATACACGTTTTATACATTGATGACTTACTTCATAATATTTTTATGGCGGAGTTTAATATTATATAATCATGATTGAACTTAGCGTCGCTCTTTCAATATTTCATTTTGTCTTTATTTTCCCATCGTAGCTTCTACTTGGCGAGCCGCATTTTAAAAAATAATACCTTATAACACACTCTCAAAGCGGAGAGTATGAAATGCACGACCTCGCACAAAATTTCAAGTAAAAATTTTAACCAAAAACAATACCAGTTTATATGGCGGACTAAAATATGTCTCTTTTTATTTGCTCTTTAGGAAATCTTCTTTTCTTAAAAATTAAATTATCTTCCCCCCTCTTGTGTTATAAAAATTTTGGATTAAAGGAAAAAACATTAGAATTGTAAAAGAGAAGTTTAATTTCATTGAGAAAAGTATGGAAGAAAATATTACTGTTTTTAACTTCGTTTATTGATACATTCAAAACATTCAAAACAATTTGAATAATCGGGATTTTCTAAATCATCTAAGGAATGCGTGTTTTAATTAGGAATTGTTTTCAAAATACCGCTAGACATGATAATAGTTTTCTATATAAATACAATTTCCAATTAGGTAAGTTAACTGCGTACAAGTTGTGCAACAGAAGATTACATGTCTAGCTGGGCGTCAATTGGACACTTCCCAACTACAAACCAAGATAAATTTTCATTATCTCAATTTCAATGCTCTAACCGGATATCGCTCGGTAACTTCGTTAAGTGAAATGACATAAAAGGTTCAAACTTTCAGAGTAACTTTTACAAGTTTTATACAACCGTGTATATAAAGATAAAATTTTTTGATTATAATCGGAATATAATTAATTTTTGACACGTTATTTCAGCCATTTCTAAAGTCTAAAATTCAGTTTAGGAAGTTAAAAGTTTTGTTGAAATTTACATTTATATTTTCAATTATGACTTTTTAACGAAAAGAATTTTTTAATAATCGGGTATATGGATTATGACCAATGTGTACTCTTCTTCCAGGTTTTCAATGTAAAAGTTTGTTCGTTATTTACGAAATTATAGATGTTTATTTGGTTTTCAAGTTAAGAACTCTTAAGAACAACAAAGTTCTGTACATTATGATCTCGTAGCTGTGATTGGTTGTTATTAATTTAGGTTATATGCATATAATTTTAAAACATTCTACTATATTTTAAAATTTAAATGTTAATATCATAAAATTAACTAAAAAATAACAGAGAGTAGTATATTTACTTACACTACTGTCTAAGTAATCATTGATTATTCCATTTAGAATTCAACCCACGAAGTATTTAAAATTGAAATCCTATACATTTTCATGAAAAATTTGTAACAACCAATAACGGTATAAAGGATGCATATTTTGTCCGTACTACTGCCTGACTAGTAACTGTTTATTCTACTTAAAATTCAACATACGAAGAATTTAAAATTAAATCGTGTATTTCTTTTTGTACCCAAAAAATCGTAATAACCAATAACGGTATAAAATTTGTATATTGTGCATTAAGGGCGTGAAGCCACCGTTTAACACGATGGCTGGAATCGCGCGAGCATTAAACGCTGGCTCACGTTCGTGTTACATACGTATTTTTTGTCCGATCTGCATATAAAATGCCTTTCCGAGAGTCATTGCAGTAACTGAAAAGTACTGAGAAGCGGCGAAGCCCTCTTTTACAACTATTTTAAATATATAGCGCATAAATTAAACTATAATTTAATTTGCAAATAAACTAAAATGCATTAAAATGAATATATAAAAGTTAAATGTTACATTTTGAGAGTTTTATTAATAAATATTAGTAAATATAAATAGAAAAAAGCGAAGCGTTAATTTAATAATAAAAAAGTAAATAATGTACATGTTACTTTCTGACTAATGACTGACTTTTCTACTTAAAATTCAACATTGCAAGTATTCAAAAGTAAAACCTTATTCCTATTCGTCAATATTCAATTAAAGTATAATAAATTAGCTGAAATTTTTTTAAACTTTTAAGAATATACCGAATATCAATAACCTCCCAGCTTATCGGTCGCTAAAGCATACAACAGATTCTCGTCCGCGTATCGTGTCGGCAAAATGCTATCCACTCTAAACATAGCGATAGAAATCCTTCTGCTCTGTTCCTTGTTCGGACTCGCGGCAACTATATTGATCGTGAAAACTATTGAATCTGATTAACGAGATTTCAACTTTATCTATGAAAGCGGGTGCAGCAATACGACAATATATGAGATTTGCCTTCCAATATGTTCTGGTCGCTTTAGATATAATGTGAATTATATTTATTAATTTTTCAATCGTTTTTATATAAACAAAATTATAAATACCTTACAAAAGTAAAATTTCATCTTCATAATAGATTCATGATGTAACAGAAAAGTAAAGATTATTTTAAAATTTATTTAATTAAATTCAGATTTTTTATATTATGAGTTTATTTTTATTTAATATTTTTCTAAAGTAAACAATATTATTTTACATAGATCTAAAGTTTAACATAATTCAATGTAACATAAAATAATATTGCAAAGATTGAAAACTTTAAACATTTAATAATAAAATACATAAATTTGTTTACAATTCGGATTTATATTGCTTGCTGCGTTTGTTTCTTAAAGATTGAAATTTCAGATTCAGTTTAAATAATCCAAAGTGAAACTCTATTATCGCATGTATATATTTACTTTTTATAAAACTAATCGTAGGACATTTTACGCGAATTGCTGAAAAGTTAATTTGTTTTCTCGAAGTAAGTTTCTTGCCCGCCGTTAAGCCAACCTGGAAGAAGATATATCATGTGTGTCAACAACATTAAGTAAGATCGATCGGTCAAGTAGTGACGGAATTCGTAATTGCTAGCAGTCGTTTACAAACTTATAAACTTCGCCCCTTCTGTTATCACATTGAATATAAATTAAGATAAAACTACTTCGCCGTTATTACTGGTCGGGAATTTTCGAATATACGAAATTCTGCACGTACGATAAACGTACTTACCAGTCAACTGTAGGATTTGCAATTTCAACGTCCGAATCTCGGCTGTGAGTCTTTCAACTTCCAGTCTAGTTTCTTCATCGCGTTGATTTATTTCGTACGCGTTGGAAGTAGTAGCAGGAGCCGCTGAAAATTAAAGAAAATATTGTTACGTTCAATTATTGCGCTTTGCGACACCTTTTTAAATTTAGAAATAAGATTGATAAGGAAAAACGTGACGTTTCAGTCACACTTAATCAATGATTAAAGCTTTCCCCCTTGAAATGGAAGTGCAATATATAGAGGGAGTCGCGCCAAAATATTAATATATAATTAATTCACTGAATTTTAATAAACCGAATAATAATGAAACCCATCATACATTTGAAATCAAAGCTGTTAACGTGAACATTTGAGGAGAATTTAAGGATACTAAAAAACATTAAATTCGACAAAAAAATATAATCAAGGTATATAAATGTTGTAAATGCTTTTTTTTTTCCTTTTTCTTTCTATAGAAAAGCATGAAACACATTATGCACAAATGCATTGTATGATAAAGATCCACATAGATTATCGTTGCGCACAAAAATAATATTTTATATAGGAGTCAATTTTCAATTCAAATATTTCGCCATAAGGTAAATCAATTTTATTTTCCCGCAACATCTTCGATGTCGGAACACGCGTAACGTATGCTAAAAAGTGTTCAGTATTTTTTGGGGAAATTCTTAGATATCAGATCGCGATTTTATTTCATCCGAATGCTTTTACGGTGGTCCTGATGTTTATAGAGTGACTTCGCAGTGCATCGCATTTCATACTGGCGCTATTTCGTAGCGAGCGGATGAGAGCACTTTCGCCCAATGCCACATTACCGACTTCATTTTTTTTCTTCTTTTTTTCTTCTTTTTTTTCATTTTACGAGCTAAAAACTTTGCTCGTACACTGACCTAATTTTCCGAAACATGCCAGCAATTCGCATCCATAAACCGTAAAAGTAAATAGAAACAATAAGAGCCAAATGGAAGAGTGATCGCGCTGAATTGTCAATGAACGAACGTTAAGGAAAATACAGTCTCTTAAACAGCAACATGATTCTAAAAAAGATGTTTATGGCCGGCAGACAATGATGAAAGTTATTGTTCTTAACATTTTTAAAACTCTTTGTAAGCGAATGAAACAAAGCTAGAATGATACTTAATTTAGCAAATGAATAAAAGGGAAATAATGACGAAGAATAATAGAGCTTCGTTCTCTCTTTTAGCTACATCAAATCTCAATTTAAGATATTTGAAATGACGAATTTTATTAGTAGTCTTTTGTTTTTAATTATATAATTATCATTATAATAATCATCCATTACAAGATGCAAATTATATTTAAAATAAAGGTAAAAAGATTATGTCAATGAAATTAATGTTAAAATCTAAAAAAACTTAAATTATTGTGTTTATTTTTGATCTTAAGTGTAGCAATGACTAAGGGGATAGGTTCGCTCTGCTTGTAATTTTTAATCTGATAAGTAATTGTATTTTTTGTAATCAGACAGTAATTAATTCCGGAACCGCGAATTAGATCGCAATTCGTTCCACAATCTATTCCGGAAATACGAATTCGATCGCAATTCGTTTCGCAACTCATTCCGTCAACGTGTAATTGAATGCTATTCATTTTGTAATCCATACGGCAACTGCGCATCGATCGCAATTCGTTTTGTAAACGATTGGGCAATCGTAAATTTGATAACAATATATTCCATAATGTGTTCCTTTCACATTCGCGCAATCATAAGTTGTTCCATAACTTGGTCGTATCCTGCATAACATTTTTAAAACTCGTTTAAATATTGAAGTATTATATTTTTCTTCTAAAATGACAGCTAAATTGTACAAAATATCTATTATGAAAAAGCTGTAAAATTCAGGCTAATACGAATCCTTACATGATTTTATCTATTAAGTCAATTTTTTGAATCTTACAAAATACTTGCCCAAGTTTGAGTAGACGTTAAGTTAGAGACCTTACAGAAAATTTGGAAGCCTCTTTTCCAAGAAAAATACACATACTCTGTAATTATTAGAACAGTTATTCTAGCCGAAACTTCTCTGTCGGAGTTAATACAACGTGAAGACAAACTTCTTTGTGTTATACAGGAATAAATTTAATTTTAGTATTAATAATAACAACAAGGTTAACGATTGAGGACATTTAAGTGATGGTAATGCTATTTTAAATGTTATAAGTAGAAAACGGAAAGAAGAACTAGTAAAAATTGTTAACATTGTTAGTAAGTAGACATATACTTGAAAAAAAAAATAGAAAGAATCATTTTTATCTTAAATGAACAGAATATATCAGTTTGTCTATAATTATAGTTTGAAAGCTGGCAATTGTTGATGGTATGATCAGTTTAGTAACATGCAATATATCAATATAATTTCACACTAAATCGTATTCAGTATTATTTCATTGTTCAGAATATCTCAAACATTCACAATCAAATTTGAAAATCACTATCGTTTGTTATAACACTTATTAAAAGTATAATTTTTATAATACATGATACTTTACTGTTAATACTGTAGAACAGTCTAAACTACAAAACTACTGGATCAAAATATTTATCGCAAAATCATAAGGTAATCGACCATGAAATAGCGACTCATTCCGAAATTCGTTAGGCAAATGTGAAGACCTCATGCATGCATGCACCGTGCAAAACATTTCTATTGGTTGAATTAAATTATGCCAACCAATTAGAACATTCTGGGCAACGCGCATACACACACACACGTCATATACGAACAACTATTGTAAGCATACTCATACTAAAGCTTTAAATTCACTCCCAAAACCAATCTTCAATTGCGTAATTCAATGTTATTTATTCCGCAATCTATACGGCAAAAGCAAACGAGAACTTTACACATTCGTAATCATAGTAAAATTCGCGAACGAAAGCTTTAATAGTACTTTGATTTTATAGTTTTGTTGAATTTGAATTACCTTAGTGGCACTTTGAACGTTAGTTAATTGGATTAAATATAATTTTAAAGCATACAAAATTTCCTTACGCGTTGAAATACGTAGAAATAGTTCAAAGAAATTATATTTCTTGTATAAATATGAGATATATAATTTCTTATTTAAATATCATCACGAAATTAATAATCTTATTATTGGGTAAATATACTAGACACTAGACTAGACTATTTTTGCAGAGATTATTCAAATTACAGGAGTGTCAAACAATTATAATAATTAGTCAAATTTATGTCCAGTCAACCGAATCTATTTCAAATTATTAGATAATTTTCTGGTAAATAAATGCTTCGTCGATAAAATGTCAATAAATCTAATGATTTATTGGATCAACTAAATGTTTCAAATCAAATAATTTGAGTCGAATAATTGAAGGCCCACAAATGAAAAGTAAACAGTATATTATGTTGCATTTTACTTTGTAAGGGATAACATAGTTATGCATTGAATTATTTCATGGTATATTACTATTGTAAATATTAGGAAGTTGAAGATGTATGCAAAAATAAGTATTCTATGTCAACTTGTTCCATGTTTATTGAACTGAAACATTGAATTTATATTTATGGAAAGAAATTCTAAACATACAACTTTCCATAAAAATTTTTCAGTTTTTTAATAATTAGTAAAACAATAGCAAGTATGAGAATATTTAGCTAATTACAAAATATTATAACACGAGTAAAGAATTTTTTTTTTAAAATTGAATTTCAATAACACTCGTAAAACGCCGTGCATTGCATTAATCATGCATACGTCAAATAAGCTTTGAGGTGGTAAAATGTCCCATATTTTAAATATTCATATTACATAATTATTAAAAAATGCAAAATTCCGGTCTCATGAAAATTCGTTATGTTAAAAGTCTTAACTGTTTAGTAAGATGTCTACACCAAAATAGTATTTTCACCAATTTTCAAACAATTCTCGACATATTTACTTTCATCGGTGTCATTTTGGGATTCTATATCACATGCGTTAAATTTCAATTAATATTATTTGATAATATTTTGTTAATATTTATATATAACCTTGTACGTTTCATTTAAACATTTTCGAGTTTATAATACAATACGTAACAGGGGATGCAAATAAACAATTGTCAACGAGTACGAGTGTGACAGTTCGTGTTAACAATTGTTTACCTTTGCACCACGTTACTTATTATATTTTTAACAACGAAGAAAGAGTAATACTTTGCAAAACGCAGTGTTATGGAAAAAAAAATGTACAGCGATGAAAAGTTAATCCAGATTTTTTTTTACACCGAGACGTCTAACAAGTCATGAAATTTGAAACGCGTAACATTTAAAATGCACGACATTTATACCGCACCGAAACTTTGACACAATTATGCATGCATGTTGCGAATTGTGTCGAAATAACTAACGTCGCAAGAACTGTGACTGTAGGTACCACTGCCGGAGAGTTTACGGCTAATAAAGAACGGAGCTAGTAAGTACGATAAATTGTGCGGCGTTTCTACCTTGCGCGCGGAGTGTAAGTGAAATAAATGTCCGTACTCTGTTTAATGGGCATACTGCTAGCTAAGGTATAAGAAGCGCTTTTTCTTAAAGCATTTCTTTCCGGATATTTTGTATCCTCGCTGACAGTAATCTGTAAAATTTTTTACTACGCAGGTCCAGCGAGTCAAAGAAATGTCCTCGTTTTATAGTTTCCTTGGCATATTCGAAACGTCGTCGGACTTCTCGTTTGAGTTATACAAGGGGAAATAACAATGCCGTTGTTGACCTTAGAGTAAGGCTTGTGCTTTTTTTTAATTTTTTTTTTTTTCATTGCTCCATTTTCGTTATACACTTCTTATTCACGCTATGTACCGTGCAATTAGTTTTGAAACTCCACTAACAAGTTGAAATAAATGTATGCTTTTAATGAAATTACAACACAAATAAATATTACAATTAAAGAAATGAAAAGTCATACCAACGATAATCCAATTGTTTGAGATTTAATGTAAAGTTTAAT
The DNA here is from genome assembly GCA_022817305.1 of Leptoteleia sp. ZL-2020. Taxonomy (NCBI): domain Eukaryota; kingdom Metazoa; phylum Arthropoda; class Insecta; order Hymenoptera; family Scelionidae; genus Leptoteleia; species Leptoteleia sp. ZL-2020. Next base: position 31,737 of record JABFPN010000815.1, read on the forward strand.
TTTTTTTAAATAACTATTAATGATTTATTGTTTCAGATTATTTAATGAGAACTTAATAAACAAATTTGTAATTTAATACTTAAATTCTGTAAATATAGTAAATTACATAACTTTCTTAAATCGAATAATTTGTTTCTTTTAAACTTTTCAATTTTCAATTGTTCAAGATATACTTTTTCTTATGATCGTCCAAAACAAACGTTTATTTAAATTCCTTCGAAGCATTACAAATCTAATAATAACATTTTAAATTACAATAATTACGAAGGAATGCGTAAAACGAAAAATTAAAGCGGCATAATGTTCTTTTCATTACACCGAGAGTTTATTCCGTACGGTAATAACTTTTTATACTTCTCTTATCATCGAGTTTCATTAAAGTAACTTTCAAATTTATATGTAAAAGGAATTTTATTTTAATAAGCATACAATTTTTATGACGAAAGATAATCTTCTACAATATTCTCGAACAAGTATTCAATACTTGTTTTTTCTTTTCAATAAATTCAATTTCGTATAATTAAACTGGCGTGAATGGATTCCTTCAAGCCCGAGATCAATATCAACATCATTTACGTGTATACGCAAATTATTTTACATTTTTTTCTACTTTCCTTTTTTTTGTAATCCATGTCATTAGAGCGCGAATTCAATTTTTCGCGTAAAGTACAAGCCTGCAAATGCTTTTCGCACGAATATCATTAACAGCTCGCGATACTTCATCCGTGTTAATTATATTCCGCGTGTTAATTGTCGACCTGCTGATTATGCATTTGAAAATGAAAATAGAGGGCTGAAAATTACGCGGATACAAGTTCGCTAACGCGCGCGCAGCGTGTTATCTTTTATTATATTTTTCTTCGCCGCGCGTTCGGAATCATCCGTGTAACACTAGCGGTGCCTTGGTAAAGTTGCTCGAGGATAATTTATACGGGGCTAGGTGGAAAGCGGGAGGCCACGTTGGCGCCGCGCCAAAAGCGTACTTCGACTGCGTATGAGTTATAACAATACACGAGACTAAGTGTTTTGTACCGCGAAAAGTTACCTCGCCGCGGCGGGAGAACAACGATTGGATTATTCAAATTGGCGAGGCCGATCAGCCTTCCCCGACGGAAATAAAGAATACCCGCGTTTGATCGCCAACGTCGACTAATTACAACGTTACCTTGGCGCCGACGTTGATTTATTTGCTGATATTAAAAGTTGTATTTCTTGCTTCAAATCCGCGCCCCACCGCGTCTTATCCGCCTCGTTTCGGTTCCAAGTTTCAACGATTTTGAATCTAAAGTTATTTAATTGAAATTGTTGGTGCAGCGAAAATAAAAACTCCGCAAAATTACGGATGAAAAGTCTTTTAAAGGGAATGAAACCGAGTAGTGCTCGTTTTTTTTTTATTTAATGTCTGTAAAATTCAAAATCAAATGTAATATAGAAGAAGGTTATTTTTTTAATGATACGATTAATGCTTGCTAAATTCATCATTAAACGCGATCATATTTTATTTCAAATTTTTGCATTCAACGGAAGCTCGTTTGGTTATCAATTTGTAATCTTGCTCGGTACCACACGTGTATTCGGTACAGTGAAACTAATCAATTAAATGCTTCAATTGTAACTGTATAATACCAATTAGGCGTTCATGATTTAATAATAATTATTCCATTATCCTTAAATAAACGCCCTCATTTAATTCCACAATTACTCATTACCTTCGTACGGTCGTGCTAATTTTCACGTTACATTTTGGTCATCAAAATTAGATCACTTTACGTTATTCGTATTTAATTGACTACCTGTCACGCGTTGTATATATTTCATCTTCAATAAATTATCCACATTTCAATAATGTTAAGCCACCTAACAGGAAATCGCCGGGGGGAGAATCTACTGGCCCGATCCTGGTACAAGTACTGTCAGCCAAACTCTGGCAAACAAACACACACGATAACAGGATGTAAGACACGTCGTTTGCCTGAGTTGATTCAGACTTGTACCAGCATTGTTGACTCAAAAAAGTTTCTCAGTACATACCACGGGATGTATAATTGTACCTTGCTAGTAATTATACAAAGTTGGGACCAGAGTTGGATCCACGTTAAGTCTTTATTGGCCGATCAAATATATATATGTACACAAACAGACGGTATCGAACAATCTTTGGGGTTCTGGGAAGGAACAATTTTCGCCAAGTTATTGGCCAACGTTTGCGGCTGGGTTGTTTAATTATCGCTTATTACGTATTATTTTGCGTAATTACCAGTTCTCGCTATTTCCATATCTCTGGCGCGTATCACGCGGGGTGGATCTTGCCCCGACCTATATTTTCTTGGTGCGCGGTAGCGAAAATTGCCAGCCGGCATAATTCGGCGATTTCGAAAAACAATTGAATTGATTCGATCGTTTTCGATTCCACCTGATTTCGGGCGACGTGTTTGAATAAACTCGCGATAAAATAAGCGGCCTGTTGTGCGATTGGAATCGAAAAGCGAATGTCGTAGTTACTGCGCGAAATCGCCATTGGTCGTCGGAGGCGGAAAGATAAACCACTCCGGAAACCCGTTTCGTACTTCCGTTAAAAGACATTATCGCTTTCCGACTGCTACGTCGTTTCCGCTGGGTGTTCCCTTTTCTCCATCTGCGTGCCGCTCGTGGAAAAAGGAAAATACATTAGGAAAGCATTAGGGAACTCGAAAATGGAAGTTTCGGTAAGAAACTTTTCTTTCATTTGTTAGAACGGGCTTGGCGGTGAACTTGGTAAATAGTAAAATAATTTGTCGAGTCCGGGGCAAAAACTCAGCGAAATAGACCAGAATCCCCGAAATGAACAACACGCCGATTGGTATCGGAAACCGCTGATATGGTATGCTTTAAAATAAACAAGCATTTAGGTGTATATTTTTCATATGCCAAACTTTTCAGCCGCCGAATTTCAAATAATAGTACGCTGATATGTTAATTATTCAGATGAAATGTTTAAGGTATAATTTAGTTTATTATATACGTGCTGGGATTATAATATTACCAAATTGTTTAGAAAAAAGTTATCTTAAAAGTACTTTCGTAATGTGCTAAGAAAAGGAAATAATACCGCACAAGTGTTAAAGGAATCAAGGGATAACATTTTAAAACTTTGAGGTGATAGAGCATGAGTTTCTAAAATTTTAACGATTCCTGTAACTTAACTGCCATTTGTTTCTGTGTTATTTTTTTTTATGTGTCTGTGGAAGCGTATTTCTTCTGGAAGTGTAAGAGGGAATAAAGTGGTCATTGACTGACCAACTTGGAACAGACATAACCTTACTTTTATAGTTCTTAGTTAATGTCCCAACAATTAAAAGCTATTTTTAAAACAAATAATTCCTTTAAAGTATTTATGAATATACTAAATATATATTTTTTCAGTACAAACAAATTAACAATTTGGATGAATAAATATACATGTAACAATTGCTATGTTATTAATTACCATGTAATTAAATGGATAATTGTAGGATAAGATTGCAGTAATGTCAGCGTTGATTTATTAAAGCTTAAATTTAAGGCTTTATCTATTCTAAATATTTCGTCTCTGTGACGTTAGTACTTTAATAATGGCACTATTTCTGTATCGCTAACCGACTACGCTGGCGATGAACATAATCAGATTATCGCAGGATAATCACGTGAACGATATTTCGGTGTATGTACACTGCAGCACTTCGATAGATCCTACTTATGGTTAAAATCTATGTGCATTGTGGTGTACTTTATGTCCTGCGGTTGTAAATATCATATCTTAACGGTAATTTTTAATTTAAACCTCTATTCAAGCTATACTAATTTATATAGCAAATTAAAATTATGTTATTAACATTACCTTCGTATATTGAGAAAAAGTTAAAAGATATTCATTTTAGTAAACGAAAAAATGTTTTTTTAATGAACTAAGTAATTTTGTTTTAATAATAATAAAACACAATTAAAATAAAATTCGAAATAATAGTGGAATACAATTGAAATTAAATTTTACAATTTTTTTAATTTTATCACAAAATTAAGATAAAGTAAAAACGTATAAAATAGATGTTTGGCCTTAAATTGAAAAGCAAATAATTTATCGGTATTAAAAAAGTTTCGTCAAATTCCTTTAATATGGAATGTCTTTTTCATAATATTATGATTGAAACGTCAGAAATTATATTATTTCAAATGGATTGTTACAAAGCAACTAAAATTCCACAAAACCCTTTAAAAGAATGCTATTGCAGTTATCCTACAGATATACACAGATATTCATTCTTGTCTGGAACAATCGGACAACTATTTGATAAATTATACTCCTTTAACGCAAAAATTCGCAATTGAATTAAACAATTATTAATCTTTAAATATTATAAATGTTATATTATTGTTTTGTTTATTGCTTTGACAAAGAATTTGCTTCAAATATTAAAATAATTATAATTAAAATTAAAATAGTAAATAACATATGAATAGAAATATAAATCTTACATATTTATATACGGTTGCATAAAATTTATAACTAAAGCTGTTTTTCTTCCCTAATAATTACGTAATATTAGTTTATTATCACTGGCATTACTTGCAAGAGAATTGGTATATTATTAATAAATAAATAAATCAATTCACCAAATCACTTGATCTCTTTAACACTTTTAGATAATAATTAGCAATTAAACTGCACATTATACGTTAAATAAAAGCATAACATATTAGTTATTAATTGTCCTTAAGAGCGCCGTTTACTAGTGCAGAATTTATCGATAACAGTATTTCTTCCATTTCCATTATATAAATATTATTTATGAACCATAAAATAAGATAATGACATTGCATTACGCGACCTGTTTATAATTTCCCCTGTTAAACGAAGGATGTGGAAGCGCGCGAAATAATGAATTAATACCAGCTACTTGATTCACAATAAACTACTAATTAATATTTTACCGTGCATGACATTTTATAGCCGTAATTATATTCAAGCAAATATAACGCGCTATCAGAAATGAGGTTAGACAAACGCCAAAGTTCATTACATTTATCATACAGATATCATCGGATCAGGAAGAGTAATCTAAATTAGTTTAAATATATGAATATTATTAACTCATCAATATACATTAAACTACAGTCCTGCATATTCATGTTGTTTCTCGGCTGTTAGTATAGCATGATCATTTTAAGATCTACATTCATTTGCCATGTTTTCAAATTTCGAATATAATTCGTTTGCAGGAAACGATAAAACACTCAAAAATAGTTATATCACCGAGAACAATTTTTTAATAAAATTATAGTGTTTTATTATGAAATTTATTGTATATGTATGACGACATTAAAGTAAGACTATAATATATGATATAGTATTTTGGGAAAATTTTGGAAAAAGATATGACGAAAGAATAGAACTCGTTGCTTCAATCACCAGTCGCGCCCTTTACCACCATTTCATGCCGCCGATCAAAAACATAACTCTTATTTAGTACACATCCGTGACTGGAAAAATTTAGCCCACATCCCTTTCATATTCATACTAATGTTTAACAAACTTCAATATTTTTTCTGATATTATTTTAAAATACTCTATCATATTATAAGAATTATTACAAATGAATCCTTGATTTATTATAAAATACAATAGCAGCAACTGTTAAATTTATCTCTGCGTATATTATTGTACGATAATATATTTGAAATTTCACGACAATAAGATGCAGGCGGTGGGGTGGGTTGATTCACTTTCCTTTGTTTATTCGCGCGAATAAAAATAATAGAACTATCCCCGCGCTTTTTCTTTCTCTCTCTCTTTTTTTTTATTACTGGAAATCATGAATCTTGAGGCACTGTACTCGCGGCCGCGGCTGCTGGAGAATCTCATATCCGTTCAGTGTTAACAGGGCAAGCGGAAGTGTCGCCCGAAGGCCGAAAGAATGGGTACACATCGCAAAAAATAACCATTGTAACTAAACGAACCGGAAATGCTTACGAACTTGTATGAAAATGAAGGATGATACTGCGTCAGTCACATTTGC
>JABFPN010000816.1:0-37761 GCA_022817305.1 Leptoteleia sp. ZL-2020
CTTGGTAATTAATAATAAAAAATTCGTAATATATGAAATAATATTAGTATTTATTTAAAAGAAAGATAATATATCACAACTTTACGAAAACACTTAGTAAAATATACTCATATATTTCTCTCAGTGTAGACTAATTAATAAAGGTATTATAATATACGATTGAAATTCGTTATTGTAAAGTCATAAGTTTGTAACTTAAACAATAATATCGTTTGTTCTTTGACGCTGAATAAAACATTATCAAATAACTAAAAGTTTCCAGAGCGTATTACGCAAAGTTAAGAGGAACATAATACTGGCGAAAAGCTCGATAAAAGTTCACCAAAGGTTCCCATGGAAAGATAGAACTCTATGTATGAACTTTCGTTGCTTCATTGTTAATGTTGCTTTATGACTGCATTCCACCATATTTTGGTCACAATATTCATATTGCATTATCAATCAAGTTTTGCCATTTTGTGTACATACCGATAGTAAATCAAGTTCTTAAAAGTTATTACAAACATGCTTATTTAAAGACAAATATTATAACTGCTACATATCCAAGACACAAAACAATAAGAGGACTTGATATCCTATTCTATTAATAGAATAAATTTATTAAATAATACCTTTCCAAGCTATTAATTAATTCTATATTATCATAAGTTTCCTATATCCCACGTGGAAAAATTTAGTCTGGATAAAATCTGGATGAAATCTAGATGAAGTCTGGATGTCACTCTGGACATCCGTACCGTTGCCATAATGTATCCAGACTTCATCTAGACTTCATCCAGATTTAGTCCAGACTAAATTTTTCCACGCGGATAGTTACTGTCCTAAATATAGTTGATAATTTTTGGAAATTCATACAAAATATTTTAAATTAACTTACCATCGATTTTTCGCCTCTCGGAAGACTGAGAAAACTCGTCTGTAACAAAAATAAAATAATAAAAATACTCCATGTTACAATTAAATAGCGTACTTTTTAAGCATTGCTCAAATATTATTTTCTTGCGTTTGCAATTATTTGCATAACATGCGATTAAAGTGTGAAAAAAGGGAAAAGATAAAAATAAATAAATTAATGAAATTACCCTTTTTTGAACATAAGTTTAATGAGATCTCTTGTTTTATTATAAAGAACATGCGTTCGAACATTGTATGTAATTAAAACAAGTCAAACAAATCGATAAAACGAGTACCTAACGACCCGACTTATATATCGCTTATCGGAGTGTAAAATAACAGCATGATGCTTCTCACGGTTCTTGGCTCCATAAAATTAGAGTGAAAAAATCTGTTCTATATAAAATAAATTTACCTAAAAAGCTAATGTCCTATAATTTAATATTCAATGCATGAAAAATAATTGTTATTGTACCGTAATCAAAGTCGCATTACCCAAGTAAAAGTGGAAAATTTTATATCATCGTGTATACTGGGCGTTTCAGACCTCCCGTGACGAGTTCTATTGAATAACATCAAATGAAAACTCCCCCCCCCCTCCCCTTTTCCTCTGTGGCGGGAATAGGAGAAATTTAGTCCATAGAACATTCTAAATATAAAAAATAGGGTCATTCGTTTATTCAGTCAATAGTTATTGCGCTTTGAAAATGGAAATTCCAGAAGGTCATTTTCACCATATTTGCTTTTTTTACTTCTGCAAAAGGATAAATGCAGTGCAAGCTCATCGAAAGTTATGCGATGTTTATGGTGATAAGTGCTGAAGTGAATGCCATTGTCAGAATTGGTTTACTCGTTTTCGTCCCGGAAATTTCAATGTTTAAGGTGAACCTAGCCTAGCCAGCCAATCATTGAGAAATTCGATGAAATTCTTAAAAAAAAATCGAGGTATACTGACATATTTTACCTAGCGACATCGCTGCGGAACTAAACATCGACTATAAAACAGATTTGAACCATTTAGATAAGATTGGATACCAAAAATACTCGATACTTGAAATTCCTCTTGAATTAACAGTGGAAACTTTGATGGACCGAGTTTCCACTTGTCAATTGATTCTCTACTATGAAAGCCCAGGATATTGTACAGCCTGGGTCAGTATAGGGGATTGCTGGGCAAGACTTTGCAGAACTAACTAGGACATGGATTAGATTACATAGGCTGGATCAGTATTGGGTTACCCAATGTTTGTAGACCCAAAGAGACCCCATCAAAAATCTAGACTGGGATACCCTTTCTCGGAACCTAGATCAGGCTTGCCTTGGTAGGGTCTGGATTTTAATCTGGGTAAACCCTGACAATTCTTACTAGGGAAAGGAAAGGCGTTGTCTTCCATCACAGCAATGCTAGACTACAAATTTCCATTTTCCTCCTTCTAGTCGAATACAAATATTTTTTCGCAGGAAATTAGTACAAAATTACGTTATACTTTTTTTTTCATCCAGGTTTAGTGGCGATGTTAGCTATACGAACGTTATTTGTTTATCGGTCAACGAAAGAAAGAAGAAAATGAAGTTTTGTATGTAACAAAGTTATAATGTCTGTTGTCCCTTTTCCGGATTTCGAGATCAGATTTGTGTTCGAGATAGTAATGAAGAAACATTCCGCGGCCCATCAAGTACTTACACGATTAAACTTTTCCCTGAATCAAATTTAACTTTCTCCGGGAAAAGTAACTACTTTTGTTGGGGAATAATGCTGTTAAGAATACACGGGGAAAAAAGAAGGATTGTGAGAGCTATGCTTATAATGCTGTCGTATTGTGATTAAGATGAAGAAAGAATATTATTAAATGAAACAAATTTACACGGAGAAAAATGTTTCTGTCGTTACAACACTAATTGCTTTGTTAAGTTGTATACATTAAATTTATGTTGCGTAAAAATCGTAAGCTTTCCGTTCTTCTCGAGCACAAGAAACGTGATAAAGTAGAGTAAATATTTTGATATCTCAGATTAACTTTAACTTTCATATATTCTTCTTAGATCTACCATAAAATATAAATATCTTACCGTAGGCAATTTTGGCGGCTAAATTTAGTTTGCATTCGTGGCGAGTTCTAAACATATATGGTTTGGGTTCCTCTGGACACCACAGCACAGCTGGTCCACATATACATTTTCCAGTACTCCCCACGCTTCCTAGCTCACTTATAATTTTTTCACCGATAAGGTTGCAACCCGGTTCAGATAGTTTTGGTCCATGCGGGCAATGCCTCCTCCATCTTCCTGGAATTTCTATAAAAACAATAAGAATTTATTTTTTTATATGCTCTTTTAATTATGATTATTTACTTTATATGATTTGAAACAAATCTTCGCTCTTTCGCATTCAACATTGTTTTAAGTTTTCATTTCTTTAACTTGCCTCAATTTTAATGTAAAAAATTAAATACATTTGAGGTAAAATACTAATCTTGCCCAAAACGGATAATGAGAATATTTAATAAAAAGCCAGAAGAAAATTAAAATTTGTTTTTAATTTAACAGTTGAAAAGAATTCAAAAATTTATATTTATGTATTTAAGGTGGAATGTATATAGTTGTTGTAATATATAACAACTTACTTGTACATACACCTTCGTCTACTTCTTTTGTATAATGCAGTAAATTTTTTATTACGCATTGCAAACCTTCGGCACAACTCCCTGAAAATCCGAAGAGACCACCACACGGTTCACCTTCATTACGCGCACATACTTTACAGCACCTGAAATAAATTAAAATACTTCAATTGCTTATACAAGCTCACTACAAATTAGTCTACAATAATCTCATCATATAAAATATAATATATAAAATTGCAGAGTAAAATAGTTTTATCAATACATTTTTATATGTAATATCAAAAAAAAATTTTTTAATCACTTCTAATTTTCAGACATGGCGTTTCGCCGTTTGTACCCAACCTTCAACGATACCTCTACAGTTAAAGGGGAATGGGTTGGGGAATGGAAAGGATAACGGGAAAAGGAAGGTAAAAGGGAAAATCACCGAAGGAGATTAGGTGTGGGCAGATGGAAGCCACGATGCCGCTGATATTTAGCGATACCGGGGTGACCACGAGGAGGTAATCAGTCGGATTCTCTACCCCGCGGCGTTCAGGGCGATCGCGTTGGACGCATTTGAAGCAGATATAAAGACGTGGCAACTTTTTACCTGGTAAATATTTATACATTTATTGCCTTAAATAAGTAATATTATTTAATTCTTTTTACTTTGCTATTAACTGTCTTCATGTTTGCTACAGAATTTTATGAAATTAGTAGCAAAAATCATATCCTACTGATTCTTTAAACCCACAATGTAATTATCCTTCTCATATACCAGGTTTCCTTTGGCTTTAACCTAAATGAAAGCGAGACTGAAGTCATGTTTACGCTTCTAGAAATAATTTCCGTTTTGTACCCACAGACAAATGAATTTACATTTTCTACTGATGTAGTTTTGATAATAATCTGAAATTTTAACCTATTAGTGATCTCAATTCATCCAAGTAAAGAGTCATCTTAATCGGGACTATTATATCGCCGTGTTATACCACATGTTAGGGCTTGGTCAGGAAACCCTGGTATGGTCGCAATCAGGAAAACCAGTGTTCAGTCTAAGGTTTTTATCTCCAATCACAGCTATATCTGTGACAAACTCGATTCAATATTTACTAAGAAGTTCGAAACAGTTCTCGGTTAGGGAACTTTCAGTTGGAAATAGTTCTTGCATTTCATTACAGTTTAATTGTTTTAGGTCATATCATGTTAAAATTTCTTGATAATTTGATTGTTAGATTACAATAATATGATATATTTATCATATACTCTGTGCCTCATAACGAAACTGTATGTGATCCTTTTTCTTCAATGAATACTTCTATTACTTCAAGTTAAGTCAACACTTGAACATACTTTGGAATACAACACTATATTCCTATTAGAGAGAGGTCAGTGTTTAGAGGAGTAACTGAAATTACTTGCCCATATTTTAATTAACGAAGATACGAAACCCGATCCAGGAGGCCATCAGAGAATTCCCTCCTCCTAAAAATATAAAGAAAGAAGAAGTAATTATTTTTAATTATCTGGCCATTATAGGCACTCTGACCTTTTCTATTAAACTTAATATTCCTTAAGAACACATTATCTTTCAAAAAAAATAATAGATTTATGAACGAAAAATACTTGATATAACGATTCAATTCGAAATTGCAATAGTTAAATAAAATTTTACGGCGAAAAAAACAATCCAAAGTCAGGTAAAGAATAAGTTCACAATAATAAATAAATTATTATCATTAAAATTATCATAACAGCAATAACATTTACGAACACCCTGGCAGTTTTAAGAAATTCTTTCCATTTACTCATTTAGTTGAAATTACAACGCAACGAAAAAACGTGACTACTAAATCTATAAACGAAAATTACTGGCGCCATAGCGTATCGGTGAAGGCGTCTGGTTGGAGAGCGTCAAGATATCGCTCAGGAAGTCACGTGTTCGATACCCTGCTAAACAGCGTTTCTTTACCACCCCACCCCATTACGAAGGTTAGGCGTGGAATGTTCAAATTCTATAAATCAAGCCCACGTGATAACGAACGTGACTTGTACGACGAGTCAGATTACTTCAATACACCGGGTATTCCAAAGTAGGACCTTTTTCCCCATATGCTTTTCCCTTCTTACAAGATTAGACTTAGAAATGCAGAACTCTTATAACGGTAAAATGGATAATTTCCAACAAGCAGGAAACCATGTTAAGGAGTTCAACCAACTGAGGCTGAACGTATAAGCTAAGGGAGAATAAATGGAAATTCAAAATAATTATGTTGAAGAAGCCAATAGAATTCATATACAATGGTGTATAATATAACAAACAAGCTTTTCACAGTTTAGATAGAGTTGTGTTTCCAGCAAAGTTTATAAATGATCCTCTTATCAATGTTAATACCTAATTTCTTTTAAACTTTAGTTAAAGCTGCTATAGCATCCAAATATTACCAAGAATTGCTCTGAATGTAATTTACGTTTTTTTAAAACCGTATTCAAAACCGAAGACTGAAACTGTGGTACAGAATTTATGGGTTTTATTCAAATGGCTGCGCCAGCTTATCCTAAAGCTAGGATAACCTATTTTATTTTTAGATAGCTTTTTAGCAAACATTTAAGTGGCATATAATTAGCATTTAATTACCATCTAATTATGGCATAAGATTTGTCAAGTTATGCTATGGTGGCTGTGGTAGTTTAGGGGACATGAAGACATACGTTTGAAATATTATGTTTATACTTAAAACAGAAAGTTTTCCTTTTAAAGAACAGTAATTTTTATCACATTTCTCTCGATGTATTTCAAACTATTATTAAGTTAAATTTAAAACAACTGGTCAATATTCTTAGATTTAAATTATCTTTTTGTCACACGTGCGCCAAAACTGACCCTTTATCGACCTTTTTTTTGTCATCGAAAGTAGTCAGTTTCGTACCAAGGAAATAATAATTAATATTATCCTCACGGTAGAGAAGTAATTATTATTTTCTTGGGGAAGCTGATGACTTTTAATTATAAAAAAGACCTCTTCAAAGAAGTAGTTCTTTCGATGCACTTGTTACAAAAAATAGCAGCACAAACACTGTACAACCGTCATTAATGACACGGGTGAAATTGGCTGCACTCCGGTCATTAATAACGGTCTTTCATTCTTTGTAGCATAACATACAATTATTCTGTTCCCTAAACCAAATACATTTAATATAAATGGAATAATTACTTTACACAAAATATTGCCTGGTAAGAATAATTTATTCTTATTATAAATAGAATTTCATTTTATCCTTATAATCCACAGAAATCTTATTTGGTATAAGATTATTCTAGAAGAATAATCTATTATTTTTAAATGGACAGTTTTTTAAGTGAACAAAAGTGTTGTGAGCTTTTATTATTATTATTATTATATGAACCAAATATATGGTTGAGATATATCTTATTATCCAATGTATCTTGGCATAACCTAATTTTCCATAACATCAAAGTTCGCGAAAACGCACCGACGAGATAAAGACGTTATAGTGACGACGAATTTTGATAATGATATAACGATGAAAACGACGATGACTGAGCGAACCTGTAATACTCGAGGTCTGCTTTAACCGAGTCCCATCGTACATTTAATTAGTTCTTTTTGCATTACGCTAATATACAAATACAATATTTTATTCGTCTTTCCCCTTCGTTTTAACAAATGAAAGTACAGACAAATATTTTATCCCTTTCTAACATATCGTCGTTCATCAATTTGGCTCTCTCTATTACTTTATTTATTCTTTTCTAATATCTTTTACAGAATTATATTTTATTAAAATGAAGGTAATTATATGAAGGCTAATCATCCGGAATAATTATCTGACGATTGTGATTCCAATTTGGCATATCAGGACCTGATTAAGGCGACTTACGATAACTTGATAGAGCTAAAATGTTTGTCTTATCAGGACGTGATCGTAAGCCTGGTTATATCAACTTAGCTTAACCTGAACAAGCAAAAAAGCTTGCCTTATTAGACATAGTAATTAAATCCTAATCAGGCCATCCCGATCGGGACTTGATCCAAGAACCAATAATTAAAATCCTCAAATAGTTTTCTGGTATGGTCCTGAGATGAATGCTCCTATTAGGGTTGGCCATATTCTAACCCAAATAGGGCTATAGTATATTTAGAGTAAATCTGAAAAATCAATCCAGTTTTTACTTGGATATGCATAGGTTGTTACCACTGATATTAGCATTACTCAATATGCACCATGTAGAAGTTGCGGATCGGTTTTCTACAACATGTGTATATGCGTGTGTGTGTAAGGAAATTTTTCATTTATAAATGTAACATTTGAAACTACTTTCTTTGCTTTTAAAAAACAGTAATTTTTACTGAAAGATAGTTATATACCTAAAACACAGTTAAAAACAGTAATTTTTTCTATGATATTTCTCTCAGTGTATTATTTACTATCAATTTAAATTGATTGTGTTGATCAATTAGATTTTAGTGTATTACTAATTGCCGTATTAATTATCAATGTACCTAAAAATTCTTTATAATTTTATTTTATTCCAAGAGTACTAGATGAGTAATTAATTATAGAAACCTGTATAAGTATGTTGATATTTTTTATGGGGTTGTTCATACTTCACTGTGTTGCTGGCATAACCATGTTTTTTTTACAAACGGTTGAAGTAATAAATTTGTCTCTAGGGTAATAAATTAGTAATCAATATTCAGATAATTTTCATCGAGTCGTGCCAGCTTCACAAGCGTTAATTTTTTACATTAAACAAGTATATCCAGCGTATGCTATAAAGTCTAGTATATTTGGAAATGAATTCATATATGAATATGATTAATAATTAATACAAGAAAGCTATGCATTTCAAATCATCACGCAAGAATAACTTATATTTAACAATAAAATACAAATGCTTAAATAAGTTTTGAGATCTTTCAAAAAATTACATTTAAAGATAAAAAAGAATAACGAGGCAAAGTTTATACTGTCCGAGGTTTATATCACGGGACCCTAAAAAATATTAAACTTAATACAAAAAGTATGTATATTAAGTTCCTGATAAAAAAGTTGCGAGTTCATTTGATGAGGCAAGAACAATAACCTAGTTGACAATTTTATACGATTAAACCAAATTAAGGACAGTAAAATTAAAGGATAAGAATTAATTTTTATTAATAATGATAAACTCAATTATATATTTCTTTTTTATGAAGACTGATTATAATACGAGTTTGCATACATTACTGTCAATTTATATTTAATATAAACATTTAGTTCAACATAATATTAAAAACTAAGTTTGTTTGAATAAAATATAAACTTAAATATTATATCAATGTATTTAAGGATCCAATGCAAGTTACGTATGAAAGCGTATAAGTATATTATAAATTCAAACTGAAGTTTAACAAATAACGCATTTTTATGTATTTTTATTATCTTTTGTAACTATATATACTAATATTGTATTACATTAGTTAGTCTATTATTGCATACTTCCTACTGGCTATAACCCGAAATAAATAAACAAATATAAAATTAGAGATACGAAAGTAATAATAGTTCATATTGTCAAATATAAATTGTAATGTCTTTATATTGTTAACAAAATAAGGTAATATAAAACAATTTTCATATTCAGATATTCATACGATATGTCAATAATGTATGTAAAATTATATATCTATCATAAAATTACTTATCTCATTATATTTAGTCATTGCTTTTAACATTTTAAAGTTCTTATATTAACTATATGTTAATTGTTTATTTAAAAGATGGGCCGGCAAGGTTTTCGAGTCACATTACATTAGTTGAATGTGTTTTTTTTTTAGAATTTAACAGGTTCATAGAATATATTAAATGTTTATATTAAATATAAGTTGGTAGAAATATATGCAAATGCGTTATATAATGATCAGTCAGTAATTTTTTGAAAGATACATACATATGTATGCATTTTTAGATGTGTGTCCTGTGATATAAATAACATTATATCATATGAACTATTCTTTATATCTTAAGCACATATTTTTTGTTCATTTATTAGAAAAAAGCTAGAGCAAACTCTAATGTTTAAAAGTTCATTTCTTTGGCTACTTAGACTTCATCCTACTAAGAAACCAAGAAGTATCTTATGTTGAAAATTGCAAGTGATTTATGAATCTAAAAAAAAACTGTAATTGACAGTAATACAGATAAATTCATGAAATGGAAATATATTTCCGCAGGCGATTCTGAATTTCAACATGTATTTTACCGTGATTTTCAAAAGCTTGCAATCTGTCGTAATTTTACCGAAGGCACATACTTGCACGGATCCCAAGTGAGGCCTCCGGGGCAGTCTTCCTTCGTGAGAGGATCGCACTCAAGGGGTGAGCATACGCACGACAGAGCCCTGGCTACCGCGACGGACAATACGACGATTCCTCCCAGAAGTATTAAGGGTACCCTCATTTTCGGACGATTCTTCGTCTTCGTCTTCCTCTTCCGAGTTTATTGTCACTGTGCTTGTTTGTCCGACTGTCTTATCCGTACAAGTAACTGTGTATAACTGCAAAAAAGCACCGACCTGCCAAGACGACAACTTAAAATATCACTTTTATTACGCACTTCACTATATTTTATCGTACTTCGAACACATTTAATTAAATTTCCAGTATTTTCTCAGAATTTTCTTCCATACTTATTGTCTTTTTCCATCATTTTTAATAAGAAAATTTCTTTGGAAAAATAATTATAGTTTACAACAAACGAATCTTATTCAGATTATTTGTACCAGTTCTCCTATTATTTTAGGTATATTTATATTATTTCAGTATGAGATAATCTAATCCTAGTAAAAATTGAATCCGAGCTGAAGTAGGGTCCCGGTTGGATATCCAGACCTCACGATCTGGGCCCAACCAGGTACCTCGAAAAGATCAAGATTCCACCAAAAATTTGGTGGGGCCCTGGCATGAATACCATTGTACCTATTTGTAATATCCCTATTAACATACAAAGATAATCATAATATCCGTCCCAAACTGATCCCTAGGATATCGCCAAGACATGCGATATTCTGGTAATATCTCAGAGACATCCCCAGAAGCGGACATTGCGATATCTTAAGATGTCTTACGGATATTTCAGATATCCTCGGGATATTTTCAAGAGATCTTGCTATTAGGGATGGCATCCTGATTGGGACCATATCAATACCCGGTGTTAAATCCCCAATCATTGCCCGATCAGGTTATTTTGTCTGATCCAGGTATGATCCCAATCAGGTTTAACTGTAATCGGTCAGTCGGCACGCCCGGTTTCATTTGTACTAGGGAAATTGACTGGTCATATACTTGTAAACATTGAAAAATTACTGTCTCAAGTTAGTAAAAGGTATCAGCACATTGACATGTGTGGCATGTTTATGGTACTGAACATTATATATGCTCAATTTGAAAAACGTTTCATTCTTCAGTTCCACGACACGTTTTGCTAACTATGATAGTAAATTTTCAATTTTTTCAAGTATATGTCCAGTTTATAACTTTCCTCTCCGTGCACTTATAAGAAAATATACAAAACAAATAGCTCGATAAAGATTGTTTGTTAAAAACTGTAGTAATTTTTCCTAAAACTTTTTCTCAGTAAGTTAATTTTTATAAACTGATACAGATGACTGTTTTTCTTGTTTAAAAAACCTATGTCAATACAGAAAAAAATTATTATTATACTGATAGTGTATAATTAAGAAAGTAATTAAAAATAATTAATTGCATAAAAATGTACAATTTATGAACAACTGCTTCTTAAACGAAATTGAAACTTACTTTTCACCCACCGTTAATATTGTGTAATATAATTTCTTACAATTGTATCAGATATCGATAATTAATACCATTCTAATTAAGATTGCTTATGCACTATAAACTTTTATTATTAATAAACTTTATTAATCATATTTTATTAATATAAATTTTTTAATTATGAAATAAAATCTGTGTCATAATTAATATAAATAATGACATTGTTTATTTTAAACTTAATTATAAATACAAAATAAAAGAATGTTATTTTAAAAGTTATTGTAAAATATTATAAAATATTCATATTTAACAAAAATACATTTTACAATGAACAATTTAAAACAATTAATCGACTTTAAAATTAAAACAATCATGATTTTAATTCACTGCGTACCGGATCAATAATTATACATAAAATTTAATGTATTTTACTTGCGCATTTTTAATTATTAATAATGTAAAATTATACGAATTTGTTCTAAAAAAATTAACATATTTTTGAAAAGTAATGAGTTGTATATTTTTAATATCAAACAATTTAATTTCTTTTCAATATTTTGTTTGCAAAAATTGCTTATTACAATGACAACCATTTATCACTTCAATAAAAAACATTAAGCCACTGATATTATAGGGCTAAAATAATTTTCCTCGGATGGTTTTGAAAAATAAATATTTTATCTCCTGCAGATACGTAACTTAAATATTATTTATGAATGTTAAATTTGTATGAAATCTTATCTGTTTTGATAACAAAGCTATCAAAACAGAAATTATGTTAATTCTTCATTAATATATGCCATCCATTATTCTTCTTATATCAACTTTCATCTGAAATATATAATGCAATTTATTTATAAACATTTTATATTAATTTTCCACATCATTACTAAATTTGAAAATAACTTTTTCAAAGTGAGAATTTAATGTATCATAAACTCTATACATTTCCACTTAAATATTATTTATCCTCTAATTAAAATCAACTTTTATCAACTTTTTATTAAAAACAGAAAAAATAATTCCACTTAAATTATAATAAACAAAAATCCAAGTGAAAGAATAATCTCTATCCCAAAAATAAATAAATTATCGATATGTATAATTACAAAGATAATGTATAAAGCTTAGTTCTTTAGTGTTCATTTATTTTTTAAAGAAAAATCTCAGTAAAAAATATAAACAAGTATTGGAAATCTAAGTTTACTAATTTTTATTAATGAATTATACTGAAATTATAATGAACGTTACAGAAACAATTACATTATTGATGAAAATGCAATTATAATTTTAATACTTTAATTATTTCATTATTTTTAGAAATTGAAAATTAACTAATGCTTAACAGTTGAAAATATATAATAAAAATCACTGGTATATTTATTGAGTTAAATCTCACGTAAAATAATTAAAAATAATAACAACAACAATAATAACAATATAAAAATACCATTGATAAAGTGTAGTCTAATAATTAAATGGTGAATTTTAAAAAGCGACTTCATAATTGAAATATCCATAATTTATTTTCGATATATTTATCGATCATGTTTATATGATATCACACACACGTTTGTCGCGCATGGTTTTAGATTGTCGTTACGAGAAAAAAAAACCTAAGATTAGCGCGCGAACCGTTCCGCAACCAGAACCGACATGCACTGAAGTTAAATACAGTGCCGTGTTGGTCGCCGCGATGCTTTGCGTCGGCGCCCTGTCAGCACAGTTTTCCCGAGTCTCGTGTTTTAAGTGGTATTGCCCTACGTATATGTAATGCACCTGCGTAACTCAATTTTACTGTAGACTTCACATTTACCAATTGTTTATTTCGCCCTTTTAATTTACACGAGTACTTTCAAATAATTATTTACTTAAAATTTATTCCGAAGTCGTAAAACATTATGCGAAGAAAATTATTACTGACTAAAGGGAAAAAGTCTCTTAGAATTTAGTCAAGAAAATAACCTATTCGTTCGATAAATAAATCTCTTACTGCACACATAAAAAATTATTCATGGGAAGAAATAAATTGAACAAAAAAAAATTAAAAAAGTTCCTATCGTAAAAGTGGACTTGAAAAGTAAAATTTCAATTTAACTAAAAAGGCAAAGGACGAGTGCCAAATGTTACAATTACAACAAATAAATTTTATCTAAAAGAATAAAATAATAATAATTAACTAAATAATAAACAAAACTGCTCGCGCCAATTGAAGCGAGTGGTCTGACGAAGAATGCGGATTGGTCGTTCGTCGTAGTTCGTGTGAACTCCTGCCGAACACTCCTGGCGCGCATGGAAAATGTTTATATTTGATGTTTTTCGACAACAGGAAAATAATAAAGAAACCAAACAATATTTGTAAATATATAAGCTTTTAAGAAAATAGATGCGAGTGTTAGCGTTAAGTTTATGCTCAAAAAAAAGGAAGAAAAATATTACAGTTCTCAAATCATTACAGTAAAGTATTCGAGTCATGTAATTTCTATACGCAGAAATATAATAATTTTTTATTAATAATATTCAGTAAAGTATAACAACACCACAAAGGATGTGCATATGCTTATATAAATTCACATTCGGTTGCTTTTGAAAGTCGTAGATATCTGGCCTAAGGAGACCGTTCATAAACCAGTTATGAAACAGTTTACTGAGATTTCATAAAAAGAATTTCAAAATTATAAACGCACGATTTCTAATAATATCCACATATTTACGCGCAGGAACTACAGAGTTGATATAATTAGTATGAAAAGTATAAAGAAATGCTTCTTATTTTTACGAAGGTCCTCGATTTTCTTCACTGTCAGAAAAACCTTCTTGATCGACAAATTCCTGAGGAGGATCAGCTTCTTCCAACATGATATTATCAGTAGGAGGCAATCCTCGTAACAATCTCGCCTGCTCTTCGATATTCGGGATTTTTTCATGAATGAGTTTTTCAACGTCTACCTTGTCTAATTCAATCTGAATTCTGCGCTTAATAGGTCCTTCCAATGCATCCATTATTTGGTATCTATGAAAAACGAGTAATAGAAAAATAAATTTATTCGTTAATATTAATTAAGTGAAATTTTTTATTCTCATCGTCCTTTCGAATAGTCAAATTTGAGCAGACAATGGAACATAATTGTTCAAATATAAGATAATTGTGTAATTTTAGTAAATTAACCATATTAATATATTATTGATACCTCAGCAAATTGGGTAGTATATTTACTGCTCCCTCCATTACGTAGTCCAGGGTACCTGCTCCATGTACCCGAGTTTGAATATTCCCTAACTCCAAATCAAGTTCTTCGAGAGTCGCACGCTTTCGAGTGTCGAGTGCTTGACTTATATTAATCTGTACTCTGAAGTATTCCACAGTAAATGATACAGTACCAGCTCTTAACAAAACTCTGCCAATGACACTTAGTTCCCAGTGTGATCTTCCTTCTATTTCTTGGGTCCCAACGTCTATAAGAGCATAAACCTAAAAAAAATTGAAATTTATAATTTAATACAGTTCGTTAGTCCGTAATGTAAAAATACATTAACATAAATACGATAAAAAATAATTAGATAAAATTACCATCAAATTATTTCTAATCTACTCACCTTTCCATTTTCCAAAATAAGGGAAATGTTACCCATACGATAAAAACTAGCTAATCCTGTGATCCAGGTATGGGTGGAAGATACTGTAGATATACCAATATTTTGACTATAATCTTTAATTTGATACGGATCATAACCCATATTAGATACATACTTTCTGGCCTCTGCGACTGCCATGTCAAATGGAGAAATAGAGTTTGGAAAATATTGGGGCATTTTCGATATTTGTGCATTCACTTCACCCCTAAAAGTATATAATAATATAAATAATCAGCTAGTTTTATAGATAGGTTCCTAGGTAGTTGTAGGAAACTAGGCAAAATCTCGAAGTATATATGTACTTATTGTTTCATTTTTTTGTTTGTTTATAATTGTGAAGTTAAGCAAACTTTATTGTGGTACGGATAAGAGAAAAATGTGTGAAAATTCCCGTATAATTGAATAAATAAATTAATTAATAATTCTTACTTGCCTGATATTAGTATTAACTTCCTTCAGTATTAATGGCTTGATACTATCGAAGATAAATGTTCCTACTGAATTGATTACACCTTGAAAGACTGCACCCAAAAAGCCAAGATTTTTGAAATCCATGTCAATATTATCAAATGTTAAATCCATGTCAATGTCTTGTGCATGAAGTTTTCCATCTGTTCCAACTTCGAGCGAAGCAACTCCCTGAACAATAACGCCGCTTAATTTCACAGTAAAATTGCCTGCAGATCGTGATAACCATGATGCTAAAGTATAAAGTCCTCGAATATTCAAAACTTCAATGCTCAACGCAACAGCCACCTGTAACATATAAAATTAAACATCATATTTTATTGTTTTAAACTTATCTTATAAAATTAAGGTTTTCCATGTTTTATATAAACATTGTTTCGAGTAATGTCAAACATTTATTTTACTTTTTTTTAATTTAAGTAAGAAATAAAATTTGTTATCATTTTTAGAATATTTTCAACTATTAGAGATAATATGAAAATTAAGTAAATCAAATGAAAACTAACCTGCATGAGGGCAAGTTCTGATCTGATGTGCTCAATACGAAATTTAGACAAATCATAAACTTTAATTTCTTTAAAGTTCATAGTGTACATTGAAAAGGAATGCTTCATATCCGGTACCGACATAGGATCAGGTATTGGAGCACCTGGTAAACCAATGGGATCATCTTGTTGATAATGTTTTAAGATGGCTCGAATTTGGTCACCAAGTTGCTTTTCACCCTGAGCCAGTTTAGTTGCCTCATCATCTGAGATGTTTCTAACTAAAAATATATTAATTACATTAATCAATAAAAATATATGTTACACTTAAATGAGTAACTTTTAACTACTTTTGAAAAATACTTTTTTTAAACAAAAAAAGCCTTTCAATTATAATTTTACTATTATAAATTGACGACCTGCAGCATTACAATCTGAAAAATTGTGACAAAAGCTTTGTTCGCACACGTTAAAGTTTACATTAAAAAGTAAGCATCTGTAAATGTTTATATTGAAAGTTTACATTAAAAAGTAAGCATCTGTAAATGTTTATATTGAAAGGCTCTCAAATGAATAATAATTAATGGTTTCATTTTTAGCGAAAATATTAATTGTATTATTTTTTGTATTTTTTATTAATTATTATTTTATTACTTTTAAAATTACTTTCATCATTGCCTTTCATAATAATTCTCGTTTAACTTTTTCACTGTTTTGGAACGAAAACATGAAAATCATTACATTGAACGCATTGTTTAAAAGTAATTTTTTTGTTTAAAATTCAATTTAAATTTAAAAAATAATGTATTCACAAGAATAAAAAAATTGTTCAATCATTACAATGATTTGTTCTAGATTAAACATTCTTCTTAACATAAATAATAAATTTTTTAAAGGAAATAAAATAATACTTCTATATTTTCTATTTTTTAATTATATGAATATATAAATATATGAATCATATCATCATGTGAATTATATAAATTTAATATTATACACATTATTGATAAGTATTATATAAATAATTTTACCTAAATCAACTATTTATAACACACTGATGTACAAAAAAATATATTAACATACTCGCCTTCAGAAGTGGTTTTTGCAAGAAGAAGAAATAATCCAAAAAGTGTAGTAAAATGAATAATCATTATTTATCACTGTTACACCGTATTATTAAACAATAAAATTAAATAAAAAAACTAAAATGCAATTGCCTATTTATTATTGTTATGAATAATAATAATAATAAAATATCTACAAATTTTATTTGTACGTCATGATACGTCAGCTAACTATGGTATCATTCAGATCAGAACGAGGGTCAATCATTTATCTTTAAAACACTGTCCCCTCTTTTCTCACGATTTCAGTCACTAAAATGGTATTCGTGTAAGCGCAGCATTGCACTGAGATCATTCGAGTACCATAACAACGAAGCAAAAATCTTAGAATTAGTTGCGCCAGATGCTGATAAGGAAATTCAAAATAATCTTCAAACTTCACTTAACAGTCAACAGGAAGTAATAACTTGATGCTTTCATATATCTATATCCGAAACATTTTAAATAGTATGTTCAAAGTAAATAATTACTTGCTACTTTAAGTAAATTTTTCAGCCTTATGGAAATAATAATCATTTTTCGACTTATTAAGAAATTTAAAAAAGATACTACTGTATATACAATTATATATATACATTTAAAAAATCTCATCCCTCTGTAGGATTTGAACTATCAACCTTCTGGTTAACAACCAAACGCGCTATCCGATTGTGCAAAAGTACATGATATAAAAGACTTAGAACAAAAATTAATAATTATTGAATAGAGCCCCCCTCCCCTAAACCTATATACTTTTACATTCCGTAATGAATTTTTATACGTCAATTTTATTAAATAACTATAGGGTAGGTTCTATCCAAAGAATAGGGTCTATCCAATAATTGCCAAATAAAGTATCATATGATTACTAATAATAAATTTCTCTTAATTTAGAATCTGCAGAAATAGATTGGGAGGGGGGGGGGGTACCAAATTTTATTTACTTTACACATACAGGACTCAATCATATACAGTTAACGATCCATTCGTTTACACTTTTGTCCATGCAAAAAGAAATTAGCTATATAGGAAGTTCGTATAAGATAGTGCATCCGGCAAGTGTCTTTAATCAGAATAAAAACTTTATAACAGAAAAGCGCGTTATCAAAATTATATTAGATAATACAATAGAAAAGTCAGGAAAAGTATATGAAATTTCATTGCATAGGCTTACAAATTTCATATAACCGCACAAAGAATATTATTAAATACAATTAAAAATCATGAATATTTCATCATGAGAATATTATTATTTTAATCGAAGATATGTTAACGAATTAATGAACTAAAATATAAATAAATCCAATACACGATAAATTTGTAATAATATTTTGAAAAAACATTTGTATATTTTGGAAACAATTTAGTATTTAGTAGTGCATAACAGTTCATAACCGTGCTTAAAAACATATATTCATACACATTAATGAACAATAATATATCGTTATATACAAAAGAAATAGTGGATCCGGTTAACAAACTTCCAAGCAAGATTTAACCTGTCATCTCACTCACAAAACATTTAATTCTATTAAAAAATAATTAAAATTTAAAATGTTAAATTTAGGTATATAGTGAAAAATGCAAATACCACAAGTGCGAATTGCATATGAATTAATAACACATAATTATTAATTAATTAAATTTTATTTTTGGTGAAAGGTATTTACAACAAATTATAAATTAAATAATTTCATTTACTTTCATTATAGAAACCACTTACTGGCCATTTCTGTAAGTGTTCTTTTAAAACTGATGGAAACAGCGATATTACTTTAAAACAAGCGCCCATCTTATCATCATCCATGATCATATTATACCCTCTTTGAATAATCTTTTTTTTATTCTCACTTGCATTTTTCATCAGTGCCTCTAACCTCAAATCAATTCCCATTTGTTTCAAAAATTCATTTTGTTTCACAGGGCCGAGGCATACAATCCTGTCATTTTTCGAAGCAGTCTTCCTTATCATAGAAAAATCAACGTCAGCTGTTAGATCAGCTGAACCTGGATTTAGCAAAGGGTCATATTGTCGATGTTGACGGAAAGCTCGAAATGTATCTTTATCGTCCCCGTTATGTCCATAATCGATAATTAAACCAAGACCTCCATTTTCATATAACACATTGGATATGTAATCAATTATGACTAAGCTTTCAGGGCTTACTTCCAAATGAGTCCTTTTATCATCAACCTTGAATTTAAATTCTATTAATAATTATTTCATTATTTATTACTTTAAAAAGACATAACAAATGACTTACATCTATATAAAAATGTGTACCTGGAGTATCTCTTTTAACTAATACATAACGAAAACGTTCTCGATCTTTTTGTTCTGGATCAATGTCAACCATAATTTCACACCAACCATCCTTGGTTCTCTTTAATGAAAATGTAATTTAATTTTCAATTGCAATAATTATTACTAAATTAAGAGTACTGTTATATAATTAATAATTACATTCTTTTTTCTTATTGGGTAAAGTTTTCAATTTAATTACCTGAAATTTATGAATTGGCAATGCATCAAAAAATTCATGCGCCAAGTATACCGTAAATCCTTGCGGTATATCTTTAATAGAATAATACCAAAATACATTTACGCCATGTTTTGTGACCCCTTTCATGTAATGAGTAACAGCATTTTTTTGTTTCTCATTCTTTTCTGGAGTTTGCTCTTCATATTTAACACAAATTTTTTCTGCTTGAATTTTTGACAGTTTTTCACTTATTTCAACCAAATGTAGCGACACTTTATTACTTAACTTTAAATGATTAAAAATCTGGAAAAATGTACAACAAAGTTTTTTTTAAAAATATATCGGTTACTTAAAATGTTTACATTAATAAAATTTAAAGGATTTATAATTACACTTAATATATTATTCGACAATGTACCTCTTCCTGGACCTAATTCAACTAACTGTATAGGTTGGTCTGTTATTTTGTGCCATTCAGTCACTATCCATACACTGATCATCTAAAATATATATATATAACTTTATAATTTTCATTTATTATAATTAAAATATATAAGAAATAAATTTGTATAAGTAAATATTTTAACAATTAGACAATTAGAGTTTTATTATATAAGATATTTAAAAGTCATTATATACTTCTCCAAAAATATGACTAATTTCTGGGGATGTAACAAAATCTCCTTGAGGACCGAACACATCTTTACTCATATAATATCCTTTGGATGGATGAGTTAAAACTTCCTTCATGTAATCAGCAACTGTTATTGGTCCACAAGCTTTGATCCGTGAATAAATATTTTTATACAATTGTTTCTCGGCATCATTTTCTATAGCTTTATGTCGTGTAAGATTACTGTGAACATTTATACATCTCACCCCGGTACGTCTGTTGATTTTTTTAGTTAAAATTGAGATACAATTAGAACGTCTGCAAAATGCACTCGACATTTTGCCAATTAAAATTAATCCCTTTCGTTTAATAAATCATAAATATTTCAAAAATTAACAAAAGGTAAAAAGCCGTTCCTACAATGCCTGTATATGTCAAATTCTTCGTGCATTTATAAAACACAATATTATTTAAAATTCAATACACAGAAGTAAACATTGGCATAAGGTTACGTTCAAATTAGTTTCAATGCTTTCAGCAGTGTGAAGCTATTTATACCGGGGCTCGCACTTGAAGTTGGTAATAAAGCGTCCAAAAAACTACTCCGGTTCTCACTTACAAAATATCTCAACGCATCCTTTTAAAAATTTGTATGGGGATACGTTGACATATTCATGAAGTCGCAAAATGATTTTATGATTTTCAGAATGGCCCCCTGGTTAGCGTTTAAACTGTTCTCATTGGTTAGTTTATTTTATTATTGATTAATTCTAAAGGAATGAACCAATGAGAACGGTTTGGGCACTGCCTTAAAGCACCGCTCAGAGCTATGATAATATCACTTTCTGAATACGCCAATAGGTGGACGACGATCTAACGGAACTGGGTGTACCTTCTATGCTTAACTGCCAGTTCTGAAAATTTCGTCTTATCTTCGTCATTAATTCTAAAATTCATATACTTATCTCATTGATGCAGCACTGGGTAGTCAATTACAGAACGCAATGTGTAGTATATGAATACACAAAAAGAAAGAAAAAAAAAATGCATTAATATTTGCACGAAAAGTTATAACAGTTATACTGTCCGTAACGTGCGCGGCAGTAACGTAAGAATTAAAGTTGCCAATGATTCGGGTGTCTTTCTTTTACTTAGCATTTTATATATCCCGCATAATAAGCAGAAGAAAGATATAAATTGGCCGCGATTTTAATTCCTAATATCATTGGCGGATGAATGTTAGCAGCTATAGTTGTTAGTGATTTTGACCAGTCACAATTTATGTTTGGTCGTGGAAACCAATAAATTCGGAGTAACTTGACAAGAGAGTTTTTCCTGGCGTATCTCGTTGATAATAAAAATGGATGAAAATGACATGTGAGGTGTTGCAAAATTTGATTGAAATGTTTGGTTATTTTGGCTATTTAGGATGGGTGGTTGTATAGGTATTACAAGGGGAAGGAACGCCTCTGTGGATGATAATTCCGCTAACTCATCGCGAACAAATTCAGGTAAGTACCCGGTCGAATGAGCCAATTACTAATATCTGTATAACATTGCGATTAACCTTGAAGACAAGTTGTTTTCTTATCATTGCGACTGAAATTATTTCTTAACTTAACATTTCCTTCTTATTATTATTCTTCTTCTTCTATTACCAGTCTCTATTTTTAATAAAAAATATTCTTTGGGTTAGAAAATGAGTACATTATGAACTAAAAGCAGCAAAAACAGTTATAACCTCCTACATTCGAGTAGACTATAGCTAAAATAATAAATGTAGGATAATTGGTTGAATAAAAATCTATTAAAACTGATGTCGTTTCTTGTAAAGTACATTATGGTTTATACAAAATTAATTAGCGCACTTGTGATGTGGTGTCAGTTTAAGTTTGCATAAACACCTATTTAAAAGGCATTTATTTTAGGATAATATTTTGATTAAGAATGTATTGTTTAGATAGGAATAGTATATATAAATATTATATGAAACTTCATATACCATATCCAAAATTTTGGTTGCATATTCCATAATGTTATAACCTTGAATTTTTGGGGTCGAAACTTTGTGTTTTTTAGAACCAGGGCTTATAGATGGAAACTATTAGTAAATTATTTTGTTTTTATTGTAGGAAATACAAGAAAAAATCATCCATTGTGTCACGAAGCACTTAGATGGAAATCTGACGTACCTTTGACGGAAGGTCAATTGAGAAGTAAACGAGATGAATTTTGGGAAACTGCTCCTGCGTTTGAAGGTAGAAAAGAAATTTGGGATGCACTGAGGGCAGGGGCAACTGCCGCGGAGGCACAAGACTATCAGCTGGCCCAGGCTATTTTGGACGGGGCCAATATTTCTGTGCCTAATGGTTTCTTGACTGATTGTTACGATGAACTAGGTACCAGATATCAAGTTCCAATTTATTGCCTTTCTTATCCTATTAACATAGTTAAAGAAGACAGCGGCAGAGATTCTCCAGCTGATTGTTCAGGTTATACTTTTATACATTTCATATTTTCTTACATTCTGAATAGCTTTTATGGAACTTTTTTAATCCAATAGACCAACAACAACAACAACAACATATTTTCTTTCATTTATTATTTATTTTTAAAATTTGCTTGTTTATAAACATTAATTAAATATCTTTTAGTCAAAAAAGATAATAGATGTATGAAATTTTATTAATTTTTATTTCAACTAATTCAATTATGTATTTATATTACAGAACCTATAGATGGAGGAGTAGAAATGACATTGAAATTGCGATTATCTACAAATGTAGGTGATGTTAAGTTACCAGTTTACAGCAAAGAAACGATTGGAAATGCTAAGAAAAAGTTACAAGTTAGTAGTTTTATATTATTTTTAATAATGATATTAAGTAATATTATTAAAAATTTACATAAACTTGTAGTAAAGTTTAGGGTGTGTATATTCGCATACCACCATGTGGTGTATAGTTTTGTCCTGAAAATTGACAGGTGTCCTTAAAACTACCATTAAACAAGTAACTTTAATGGCGATTTGGTCTCAAAACTACCATTAGACATATATATACATATATATGATTATGGGGAAGTGTAGTGTATATCTTATGATATACACTGCATACTGCATGCTGCAGGCCAAACACTACACGCTATATGCCACATGGTGTTGTACGAATACCCCAATATTTATTTATTGAAATTAAACTTATTGAATACATAATATAGATATTCATTTCAAATGGCAATCTAATTGTTATTAGATTAGTTATTCAATTTAATTATCATCGCATTAATGAAACATTTTTAACATATTTATATTAGAGTCAAGAAGGTTTAGAACCATCAAAGCAGAGGTGGTTCTTTGGGGGAAAGCTGTTAGGAGATAAAATGCACATAGAAGATGCGAAAGTTCAACCCGGATATGTTATACAAGTGATCGTAAATCCTGAAAAAATGGATAATAATTCCATAAAATCCAGCTGAATTTTGTTTATTTTTTGTAAAAATTTTTTTAATAGAATCAATCGCTCTTAATGAGCACATTTCTAAGAAATGATATGCGTTTCTGACACAACAAACTTTAATGCATTTCAATGCAAGAAATGTGCTGTCTGATTATTCAAATTAATTCAAAGCTCACTCTGTACAGTAAGGTTGACTGAGATAATGATACATATTTTGCATGTACAGTAAAAGCAAACTTAGTGCTGTAACAATGCAAATACAATGTGAACTTTACTACATGTAAACTTAATAGTAACACGCGCATTATGATATTATTCACATATACACTTGACTCAAAGAATCTTAAATTTGTTTACTGTAAATGAAAATTTATTTATTCGACGATATGGTTATTTAGAACTGTATTATAAAGGTTATAAGGTTTTTTACTGTGACATAACAGATATTAACATATTCAAGTGATATATATATATATTTAAATTTTTACATAAAATATATATATAAATCCAATTTTTAGTAAAATAAATTCAAATGCTTATTTAATTATTCAAACAATAATTTAGTAAATAAAATTAATTTAATGATAATACTTAAATTTATTACCGTATATTATGGCAATATATTTTTAAAATTTTATTTCTTAAATTCATTTTTCTTTGCCTAAGTTAATATTTGATAAAAATATTTAGACGAAAATAAAATTTTTGTAAAAACATTAAGATGACGATTTAAAGTACTGCTGTCATTAATTCAAAAAAAATGTAACGTATCCTTAAGAAAATGTTTTTAAAATAAAAGAAATGAATATTTGTTGTTACAAACAACACATAAGTTTAATTGAACAGAATTATTCTTTGATATATTTTGTGATTGAAATAATATTATATTATGATGTATGTTCAGAAGAATTTCACAGTAATGTTATTTTAGTTAACGATATACAATTATTTTTTAATGCCACAGAAATTATTGATGATGCAAATGTTACAAACGTTTGTGTTGAACCTTATAATTTGATAATTGTATGAAATTTAGTTATAATTACAATCTACTAGACATCATTAATGATATTGTGCAAGCGTTTTGACTTATATTTTTTTTTATATTTTGTATCACAGTCATTACGTTATGAAGATAATTTTTCGTGATATATTGTACATTTATGAAATTTGAAAATTGCCAGTGCAACTGATAATAACAAAAGTTGTGTAAACTTTACATGATGCCATTTTATGTATTTATTATTATTTATACTTTATTAATATATTTTGAATGTACACCATTATAAAAAATATGGTTATACCCATCAATATTGCTCATGCTTATATTTATTTTGATTAAATATATTATTAAATAATATTTGTAACCTGCTTTCATAACTTTATAATTATTCTAAAAAGAAATCATTTTTATTTGAAAAATAATGTAAATCAAATTACATTTAAATTCACTTGTTTATAAATATTATTTTCTTTTGTATAATAATAAATGAATACAATAAGTTGTATAATATTATACAGTTATAAATTTATATATAAATTTCAATTAGAAATAATACAAAAATTTTCGAAGACTTATTACACTTATAATTAAAATTTTTCAAAACTCTTCTAACAGATAGTTCAATTTTTTTTTATTTTTTGATTGAACAAAATCAAATATAAATAATGTAAAAACTATTTAGATAAACAAGTACTTCATAGTTCTTGTAATGTTTTACACGAAAACAATTTCTAAAACGTGAGAAAATAATATAGATTTCTAAAATGTTATCAAAATATTCATAATAATGATTGTAATTTTTCATTGACGAATTGTTTCTGTGATTATATCATATATTTTTTTTTATTGAATGAAAAATGAATGAAAATAAAAGTTTATTTGCATGAGTTTTTATAAGACATATAAATTAATAAGAAAAAAATTAAAACTTTACTACTAGTCACAAACTCGAAAATTGCTTAAAGTCAATTTTAGAGAGTTGTTTATTTCATTAATTATGTTCTAACATTATTATCATATTTTTAAATATTATGGTGTTTGTTTCATTTTTAATTTTGTCACGCATTTCCTAACGTTGCAACATAATGTTTTTGTACTTTCAAACGTACACGTAAACTGAAATACACTCATATGTTATAAATAAATGGTTTAAAAAACTTATATATAAGCATTAAAATATTAACATAAACTGGCAAAAAGTAAGTAAAATGTAGATATATTTATAATAATATCATAAAAAATATAAAATAAGTAAATGAATAATATTACCACTAATTGTATAATAATAATAACAATAATAAACACAACAATAATTATATATTTCAGATTGTTTGGATATAAAAATATATGTATATATGCATATATAGATATCTATACGATTATAGATATGTACATCTAATTATATTGTGACCTGATTTTTCTTTTAAAATCGTAGTGAAATCAAAAAAATAAATTAATAGTAAACAATTTATAAATTTATATTAACAAACGTGTAAGAATAATGTAACAAAATGTAAGAAATGTCACAATATTATTATGCATATATTCATTTTGTATATACTTAATACATATTGCACTTTTATTTAAAAAATATTTACAATAAATATTTTATATTCTTCGGAAATAAATACAAAAGTAACAATATCCATTTCTTTATTTTTCACTCAGTTATATACTTTTACTTATATATATATATATATAAATATATTTCAAAGAAGATTTTACTTACACTAAATAACAAATTATTTGCTATCTTTAAAATTGTTAACATCTAGTTGATAAAGATAAAGAATTATATTAACAATTTAATAATTACTTGAAAACAATGAACAACTTTTGTATACTGATGGTAAAACTGGTGAATTGTTTTACACTAGACATTTAATAATTGAACAAATATATCGGACAATTATTACACAAGATTGCTTATTTTTAATATCAAAATTTGGGTCAAAATGAAACTTATACTTTTTAAAAGTGTTTTGCCTTGAAATTAAGCAAATGACATAAGAATAATATTGCATTTATATACATTTTTATATAGAAACATGTTTCACAATTGAACTTTGTTTTATATTCTCTTTTAGGGTCATTTGTGTTTTAAATAGGCTTAAAGCTATTTGTCAGTCTATATTCATTTTTTAAATTAGCTTAATCATTATAATAATAATGAAAAGCATCCTCGTAGCATTTTTCTTAATTAATACAAAAAGGTAACTTTTATTAGCCCTTCAATACGAACGACCACTAAATGTATTCAATGTTGATTGAGGGCTCATTGTATATTTTATTTCACTAATTAGTTTTTGACTATAAACATATTATGTTATGAAATCCATGATACTTCTTTGTACTAGTCAGTCGGTATTAAGATGTAAGGAGTTTTACGAAATTACCGTACACTTAAAAAATAATCGATCAAAGAAAATGAAACTCATTTACTCACCTTAAGAATAAAATGTATTGGTAGCCCGCAGGGCTACCAACATATTTCACTTTCGCGGTGAATAAAATATTGTACTCAACTTGAACAAAAGTGATTTTAGATTGGTAACCCTTCGCCTGTAGCTTGGGTTACCAATTTAAAACTACTTTTTTCCTCGTTGAGTAATATGTTATTACATCAATTCAGGTACAGCAAATTGTATGACATCTAAATTAATTGAATTAATTATTGCGAAATTGATAAATGTATAACGTGACTGGTACTGACAAATAGCATTAACGTTGTTCAGACTGAAGAAACTTATAACGCGTTTATTATTTCAAATTTAGTCAGTTTATTTATTTTATTATTTATTATTTTCAATCTATTTAGAAAGATAATCAAATAAGACAATATAGTTTATTTCGATCTTTTATCATTAATAAACTAATATTTTTTGTACTATCAAATATATAATCTTGTCTTAGAATTACTTCTGTACTCGAATAATTGATTAAAGTTTATTTATGTTTAATCGCTCTACGATAAAAAAAAATTTGTTGTAAAAAAATTTAATTTATAAACAGAGAAAGACATAGTTTGCATAAAACACAATACTTTTATTTAAATGGAATGTACTTAATTTGTAGACCATGACTTTATTATTAAGAATCTGTTATTTTTTTTATATAAATCAATAAATTTGTTCAAATGTCAGAATGAATAAATCATAAAGTATTTGTTATATGCAAACGAACTTTGAAGATATAATGTTTAACAAATAAAAGAATATTTTGTACTACGGATAATACTTAAACACGATTAATTTTTATTACATCAGTGATATAATATAAAGAAAAAATAAACGGTTTCGAAATAAATCGTTTCCAATAACATGTAAATACAATGCATATAAACAGCGAAGTAAAAAAGTGCAATTTATATTATAGATAATAAAATTGTCTGTGAACACAAAAACGGAGCTATGTTAAATAAGCAAATTCAGCATTTATAATTTCAAAATCAACACGCGAATACAATTTGAAATAATGTTGAAAAATTGTCAGTAAGATAAGTGAAAATTTTATTTGATAATAATTAATTTCAACGATAAAAAAATTAATTGGAGAAGAAAATAAAAGCTAACATCCAAACTTTTTAGTTTTTACCTCTGGATTGTTATTAATATTTTATATAAAAGTGATGATTTCATTACAGTACTTGTATCTAAATTATAAACAAAATATATACATACATATATGCAGAATGAAACCTGCCTGATACGCTGCGAAAACTTTTTGTTCTTCGTAAAAAAAATTGTATTTCTTTACCGTTCTTTTTAAACACAATAGTGATTATAAACAGATGCGATGCGATGTTATGCAGATATTATGAAAATAAAATTTAATATTCTGATCGAAATTATACAATTTCCTATAGTCTACATAATTTCTTTCATTATATAAATAAATCGTTTTAGTTTATTAGTTTAATCAAATTAACACACAAATAAATGTAAATTATTAAAAATTTTGAAAGCATTTTAGTTATAAACAAAAGTAGAATTACAATTTTACTATATTTTCGTCATTCTGTTAACACGTGTAAATTAATTGTGTGTATAAATACAAGAAGCTTCTTCAAAATAAATCTATATAATAAATTGTAGTGTCTATTTAGTTTTCAAACCTTCAATTTGACATTTAATGACAATTAAATCATTAAATTGATATAATAATTAAAATTGTTTGTATTAATTTTAAATTCAAAAAGTAAGCATTTACAACACTACCACCATGTAAACATAAGTAATAATAATTCATGTACATAGTTTATTTTATTGAAAAAACAAAATATATTACAATACTGAAAACTTAAACACGGAAAATATAATTTGTATTAACATCTACTTTGGTATTTTCTTCAGATATTTTATTTCATGACACAGCCACACCATTGAACTTAATAAAATAAGACTACCCGATTGGTGTAGTGCAGCTAATGTTATAGGGACATAGTTAATTAATGTTGTTATTCCTAACAAGACTTGTAAAACTCCCGCACATACAACAGTTTTCGCAGCCAAATTGCCTCGACCTGGCAAAATATATTTTCGTGACATTAATCCTAATGTCGTGATCATTGACAACGTTAATATACCCTGAAATAATAAATTAAATTATCTAAATGCATCATACATATATATTTATAATAATCAATATAATATTTAGATATTAAATATTATAAAATATTTAAAATAAAAAATTAATGATATTAAATATCAAACAATTTTTTTCCAATTAACTTGATAATATATAAAAATAACATTTACCAATATTCGATGATCAAATTGAACAGTGCTTGGGTTTTCAGTAAAATTTCGGATAGCTGGAGTTAAAGCTAAAATATCCTCAGGTATCCATTTGTCTGCCATCTTTGGGAATGAATTGTAAATTAATCCTGCATCCATTCCAGCAACCAATGCGCCAGATAAAGCAGTAATAAAAACCAATCCTTTGCTCGAGTAAACAAGCATTTTAAATCTTTGAAGACTTTTTGGCAATCCTTGTACCACATGAGAGCCAAAATAATCGATTTTCATTTTTTGTGCTGGTATAAGATGATCGAGGGTATTGTACAAAAATCCGGTAAATAAAAGTAAAGCCATGCCCAGATGTGCAGCTAGTCTATATTGAGAAACCCGGGGAACATCGGATGGTTCGTGAAACTTATCTTCCAAACCAGATTGAACCATGTACCAACCTAAAAGACCTTGCATGCCTATTAAAGAGCCAAGTGCAATAACACGACTTTTCATTCCTGGTTTTAATGCACCTGTTACCCAAAAGTAAGCAGCAGGTAGTGCAAAGGTTGCACCTATTAATCGACCCCACATTCTATGAGCATATTCCATCCACCATATTCGTTTGAATTCTGCCAAAGTCATTCCACGATTATTACTGTGAAATAAAATTGTAAATTTCAAATATCATTAAAGCATGTGTATGTCTTGTATTAATAATATTACATTATTTACAGTGTTATGTTATATGTATAAAATTTAGAAAAAAGGTAAGTAAACATTGTTTTAGTATACTGTATGTGATAAAGAGTATAGACAAACTATAATCTTAAATTGAGCTTTTTGAAATGTTATATTGATCATTAAGTGAATTTCCAATTTATGTTACGTTCAGGTATTCTTAAATATATATCCATGCTGCTATAAAAATGCTGAAATGTCCTAATTTTAGCAGTTTTTCAGCTTTCTTTTCCACAAGGATTTATTACAGGTCAATTGTATTCTTACAATTTCATTATGCTCACATTTTATACTCCGGATATTGTTTATAACGTTCAAATTCAGTTATCCATTCTATTTCCGAAGTAGGCATTTTCTCCCCCAATAATTTCCAAGTTACCATAGATAATCCTGATTCCGTTAATCTTGTAACCCCTCCTAAAATAAAGAATAGGTATTAAAATAAAAATGTAAATATATCAGACTTAATAACTTTATTACACAATATCTTTACAAAATGATGTTACAATTCATTTTGTATTATAATTTACATTTAATTAATAATTATAAAATATCACATTTCTTCGTGTATATAAATTACAATTTTACTTTGTTTCATTTGCCATAAGTAAAGTCAACGATTCTTTTCATAATTTGCTTAACATTGCAATACAAAATTATGTAAGCCAATATACCTAATACTACAGCGACGAAAACCATTCCACTGCATGTCAAAAGCCATGAACCAACAAGTTTTTCAGATTTTATTTTTGCTTTTGAAGCAAAAGGGATCGCTATAGTACCACTTTGTCGTAATACATTCTTAAGCTGAAAAATAAAATAAAATATAATAAGAATATGTTTTTTTATATTTTATAATACTATATATATATATATTAAATTGCTTATTAATTGTAACCGGTTAAGTTGAATCAATTTTGTTTAATAATGTGCCGGTAAATTCTATTATTGACAGAGAAAAAAAATAATCCTTGAAAATCAAGAAACCATTAAAATAATTGTTTGATTAAATAAGTAATTAATATTACTCGTGTCTAACAAAGAAACTTAACAATTACAAGTAAAATGTTTACACACGAATTACTTAAGTTTTAAATTAAAAGAATACCTTTGTAAAATTGAAAAAATTCTTCTGAGATAATGGCTTGTTGAACACCAGCCTCGCAGGTGAAATTGTAATTAATTTGTAACTTTTCCAGCAGGATTGAGTAAGTAAACTTGTTTTTTGAATATTCAAACATTGTTTCGCTAAGCTCAGCATGGTTACAAACTATTATAATCAATTTGATTAACAATAATTAGATAACCTTAATAATCCAAATTGGTAAAAAATGTGTTTTTATTAAAAAAAACTATAGGTTACAGCCTGACAGTCATAAACATACGATCAAAACGAAATATACCACTGGTCAATTTAAAATGTCCAATCGATTATGCAGTTCTTTTTTAAATTACATGTTACGTTTTACGTTGTAATATTTAGTTGATAAATTATTCAAAATATTTCTTCTTTTTCCTTCCTTATTCTTACAGAGGGACCGGATCAGCTGATACTACAACAAAGAGCCTATTCCTAAAATGTGGCCCGAAAAAAAATGAAAAATACCGTGAAGTTGAACGCACCGGGAATGAAACTTTTACACGGTTACGTTCAACTTCAGGCTACCATTTATTTTTTCGTGCGACCTTTCGGAAATAAGTTTCGAGAATTATGGATTTTTTGTTACATTCATTACTTTTACAAAAAAAAAATATTCATTGCATAGTCATGCAAAAAGAAATTTTAATTCAGACAGAAAGGACTTGTTTATCGCATTGCTGGACTTATAGCCAACTTCAACCGTGAGCCACGGGCCAAAAATTTCCATACCGGTTCTAGATTGGAACTTCCAGTATTAGTACATTTCAGTGTGTTATAGGTATACGTAGCAATTTGTAAACCCTGTGTAATGTTTAGGAATTACTACGTTTCAATATTTTAATTATTAATAATTATATCTTGGAACTTGCTGAACGTAAGATAAATAAATATTTATAATTAACATTTAAAAAATGTGAGAATTTCATTATATTAAAAACTCTTAGGTTAAATTTTAATATCAGATGGTAATGTAACAAGTAAAAGTAGATTTAGAAACGGTCTGTTTATATTTCTTTGTGTAGTGATTTTATTAAGAAATCTTTTCTTAGGGTGATATACGTTTCCAAAAATAAAGGGAAAGAATTATTCACAAAATTATATGCATTTCAATATTTTATTAGATAAGATAAACAATCTTTAAGAACGATGATGTTTATTTATGATAAGATAAGAAGTGAAAGAAAGGTATTTTGGTAAAAGATATTTGTGTCTTTGGAAACAAAGTAAGTTTAATACGGGAGTCACTTGAAAATAGAATAATAATATTATGTTTATAATTTAATTAAGTCTCCAGTATAATGTAATAAAAAATTGTATTTGCCAAAGAAACAAAAATATTTATTAATATTTAAATGTATTGTTAGTTAGAATTACTCTATTCCTTATAATATAATATAGTACAATTTTTTAAACAGATTAAAAGAAAATGGCATTATTTTTAAGGAATAGAACTTGTTAATTTAATGATAAGTTTAATTACATTTATGGCAAATGTTTACAATGAAATGAAAATTATATTTTATTTAAAGCTTAAGTCACCATGGAGGAAAATGAAAACCAAAAGTTAACTCAAATCCGTAAGCTTATGGATAATAATAAATACGATGCATATATAATTACATCGGACGATAAACACAATTGCGAATATGTACACGAGCGAGATAAAGCAATAGCTTACATATCAAATTTTACTGGTTCATATGGATTGGTAATATTAACTCAAACCCAAGCCTTATTGTGGACAGATGGCAGATACCATGATCAAGCTGCAACACAGTTGGGCAAAGAATGGACTTTAATGCATGAAAGTCATCCAGGTGCGCCAACACCAGTTGAATGGTTGGCCTCTAATTGTAAGAAAGGTCAAACAGTTGCTACCGATGCATATTTGATGACATTCTCTAATTGGATGCGAATCCAGTTGAAACTGAGTCATGCCGGAATCAAATTTGTTGCAACTAAAAGTAATTTAATCTATGAAATTTGGAATGACAGACCACCAGAGAGTCATCACCAAATAGTACCGCATCCAATTAAATTTTCCGGCCAGCCTTCAAAGGAAAAAATTAAGAATTGTCGCGAACAAATGAAAAAAACTGGGGTTACACTTCTGGTTATCACTGCCTTAGATGAAGTAGCTTTTCTACTAAATTTACGGGGATCGGACATTCCATACAATCCAGTATTCTATGCTTATGTCGTTTTGGAAATGGACTCTATTCATTTCTTCGTAGATAAAGAACGCCTTACCGTTGATGCCATAAATCAATTAAAAAGAGAAGGAGTCAAACCAACCTATCATTTATATAACGATGTACTGCCAGCTCTCAAAAAAATATTGAGTAAAGGACACGAGCACATTTGGATAAGCAATAGTTCAAGCGCTATATTTCACAATGAATGTTCTAAACTAAAAGTTAACCTTGGCGTAACTCCAGTTTGTTTAATGAAAGTGATAAAAAATAGCGTCGAAATAGAATGTATGAAATATGCACATATCAAAGACGGGGTTGCTTTAGTGAAGTATTTTGCTTGGCTTGAAGATAAAATTAAAAATAAAGAATATATCACTGAAATTAGCGGAGCAAATAAACTGGAAGAATTCAGAAAGTACGCAATTGACATTATACTATTAATTTAATAAATTTATTATTAAATGTGGAAAATCTCTTGGTATCAATGATTACATTCTTTTTTAAAAATAAAAATTTAAATTTATTATCAACTATTGTAATCTCCATGGGATTCCCACATTAATACATCATTTACTAAATAATAATTATAATTTATACCTTTTAGAGAACAGGAAAATTTTGTTAAACCTAGCTTTCCAACTATATCTTCCTCTGGTGAGCATGGTGCAATAATTCATTATCTCCCAGAGCCAAAAACAGATAAACAAATTACAGATAAAGAGTTGTATTTATGTGACTCTGGAGGTCAATATTATGAAGGTACAACTGATGTTACTAGAACTCTTCATTTTGGAGAACCAACAGCTTATGAAAAAGAATGTTTCACGAGAGTTTTCAAAGGGCAGGCTAAACTTAGCTCTGCAATGTTTCCACCTTTGATAGTTGGAAATTATTTGGACACTCTTGCTCGCACAAGTCTTTGGGAAGTGGGGTAAGATCCAAGATAAATGTACAATGTACATTAGTATATTAAATATTACTCGTATAAGTAAAAAAAATGTATATATTAATTGCAGGCTAAATTATCCTCACGGAACTGGGCATGGTGTTGGATCATATTTATATGTTCATGAGTACCCTGTTATGATCTCATGGAAGCAATATCCAGAAGATCCTGGAATGCAAGAAGGCGTTTTTATCTCCAATGGTAAATGTGCCGATAATATATTGTCGTAACGTTGTGTATTTATTACCCTACGTGAATACTTTCATGCATTGAATTACATAATTAGTAGGCATATCCACCCTGCCCATAATTTTGAAATATGCAGACTGAATGAAGTACTCTAAATCTAGGAACTTGAGATTTATTATTATTTAAAACATTTAATTCTTTGCAGAGCCAGGATATTATGAAAGTGGGAAATTCGGTATACGATTGGAAAATGTAGAATGTGTAGTAAAGGCTAATACCAAATATTCTTATAAGAATCAACAATTTCTTACGTTTGAAACTGTTACAA
The DNA here is from genome assembly GCA_022817305.1 of Leptoteleia sp. ZL-2020. Lineage (NCBI taxonomy): Eukaryota > Metazoa > Arthropoda > Insecta > Hymenoptera > Scelionidae > Leptoteleia > Leptoteleia sp. ZL-2020. The sequence continues at coordinate 34,816 of JABFPN010000816.1, forward strand.
TGGTGCCAATTCAGACGAAAATGTTGGATATTTCAATGCTAACAAATGCTGAAGTGAGTTTCTATGTTCATTATATTAACAAATGCATGTATTAGTATTTATGAATGTAATATATAGTTTATATTCTAGTTATATCAATATGTTATTTATTAATCTTTCGTTTTTCAATATTTATAAATATAAGTAATTTAGTGTGAAATAACACTATTTCGAAAATGTCATGAAACTTTGGCGAAGTCCCAAACTTAGATCTCCACAAATATACTTCTAAGAAGTTAGAATTTTAGCTTTTTTTCGTTTCTTCTTTTTTCAGATTGACTACCTCAATTCTTATCATGAAAGGTGTTTGGAAACTTTAGGTCCATTCTTACTAAACCCTAGAAATGAAGCTGCTTTTAACTGGCTTAAAAAAGAGACTCAGCCTATTAAGAATAAAATATAAGAAACTTATATGAAATGTCCGAATTGGAATTATTTTATTTAACATGAAATGTGTCCTTTTGCGTTGAAAAATTTAAAATATTCAAATATATCAAATATATATATATATATATATATATACATTATTTTAATTTTTATTAAAATACTTACCAACACATGCTACACTCAAGCCCAGCACTTGTCCCGATAACAACAATAACAAGATTTTCAATGATATTGAAAACAATCATAACACAGATTTCTTCGAACATAGTATAAAAGTCATCACTTTTTTGTAATCAGTATTATTGTTCATCAGTAAAAAGTTATAAATAATTTATAATTGCATTAAATGATTAATTATTATTTCTTAGTAATATTAATTTTAATTACAAAGTTCATATTTGAAATTGCAATAAATAATTGATGAGCATTATTAGCTCTTTGTGTATTCAACTAATTTGGGTTTTGCGTTTGGTTTATTTACATCCAAACTATATACTATTTTTTGTTGCAAATTTCCATCAACATCAAAAATCAGCTCCGTGGAGAGAAGTATGCCATTTTTAATATGTTGCTCTAATTTCAACGTGAATCCGATTCCATTTTTATTAACAGATTTTGAAGTTGACATGGATGAGCCTTCCCCTTTTACAAAAATTCCCGGGAATTTACCTGTTAGAAAAATAAATAATTTAATTACAATTCTTGCGAATTTTACAAACTAATGAACGAATTCTATACCGAATACACTGAGAAAAAATATATTCTATTAACATTGAGAAAAAGTGACGTTATATGTGATGAAAATGTTATAAAAAGAAACACTTTTATTATAAGGAGCAACTCGTGTGAAAAATGTGTGACTAACATAAATAAATTGAATAAAATATTTTATACAATTTTCATACAGTGAACTTGAATTTTAGACACAAAACTTCCGGTTTCATATCTATATAATTGGTATTTGCATATATATTTCAATTATAATTATACCAAGATCGCTTATCGCACTTATCCCAGTCTCAAGTAAATCAGCAGTGCCTTTTACTGCTGAATCAATAATATTTCCAATATCTAGAGCATTTCCAGCATTGAATTCGAATCTATAATGAAATAAATTTAATAAGCACTATAACGATGTATGTATAATATAATTGTTATATGTAGTAAATATATATAAACATGTCAGACGGTACTTATCGGGTAGCTCCCCAAATTTGAGTTACTTGACACGTGTCTGAATATTTCAAATTCAAATAATTTTCAAATGTAGGAGGGAAATTCAAAATTGGTCAATCCAAAAACCGGGTGTAGCCACCCTGCCGTGTTGGTTGGGAGGTACCTTATAAGTACTGACATGTACTTATTGGGTCCGACCCAATAAGTACCACAATTCCCATTATGTACTCGGTATTATACGTATTGTTCCTTATAAATACCATTTCACATGTATATAATTATATACGTATTATAATATAATACTAGTTGAGCTATCCTAGTAGAAAGAAATATCGTACGACATCCTAAACATTTTCAAATAATATCTTTATGTCCAGTCCGAGAAATATTCTTAGTATATTATTGGGAGATTAAATGTCCTAGATATATACCACAGATATTTCTGGGATTGGACATAAAGATATTATTTGGAAATATTTGTGTGATATATATTACGGTTATTTTATCTAAAAATCTGGTACTTGGAACTAAAGTTTTATAATATTCACAACAATTAACTATGTATGTGGTTAATATTTTTTTTTCTCAGTGTAGTTCTCCTGGGTACCAAACAACGTTTTTGATATATAAATGTCACTGAAGAATAACTTAAACATCGATCAATTTGTTAAAACACTTTATGTAATTTTGATATAAACTATTAAATAATAGATAACAACTCACCCTATTAAAAGTAACACTAAAAGGGAATAAGATTTAGTTTTCATTTTTACGGAAATCCCTTAAATAAGCTGCACTAATTTCCACGGATATTTTCAAAACGTATTTAATAAGAACATTGAATTCATAAAAAGTCACAGTGAGGAAACAGAGATAAGATTGTTTGTTTGTTATTGAAAAGTATGACTTGTACATCGTATTCTTTGAAATCAACGATGATAATAAGAAACAATATTTACATATTCTTAACAAGATTTATATTATTTATCTTGCTGATAATATTTTGTAGGAATAAACCAAAAATTTTGAACAATAAGACCTTTAAGTCATTCCACAAGCAGAAAAAGTGGCATACATATTACCGAACTTAAAAAGGGAATTAAGGTGAAATGTCACTCGTTGACGAAGTTCAAATTGAGAAAAATTGCCGCCAAATAAATATTTGTAAATATTTTACAAAATAATAATTAATTTGAGAAAAACGCAACGTACGTCCAAAGTTAAACTTGTTTCGATTTTTTTAAATTGTCTTTTATGCATTGAAACTTTTCTCAAAAAGCTATCTTTTGGAAGTCGTTTTCTAACTAATTTAGAGGTTATATTTTGGGTTACAAAAACGACTTC
>JABFPN010000817.1:0-37732 GCA_022817305.1 Leptoteleia sp. ZL-2020
GGTAAAACAAAAGAAGGCGCGTTGTTAGGCCAACGCAATACACCGTGTTGATCTTACATAGTTTGTCTATGTTGAATCAATGCCATTTTGCTGTGAACCCTATGGCGTATTTTTTCCCGTGTAGATTACAATTGAATACTGTACAATAGAGGGATATAATAAAAATACAATTTAAATATAATATAAAATCATATCCGTCAGCATAATATTAGAATTTCGTATCATGTTTGGTATCTAAATATACAGAATATAAAATACGTCCTTATGAAAACTTCGCACTGGTAATGAATTTACAATGCTATAATAATTGCATTATGGGCACTTATATGGGCTGCAGTTTAGCTCGGGAGCAATTTTTCATCAATTTGAATTGATTTCGGCCGATATGTGTTAAAATCGGGCAGAAATATTAAAACGTCATAGCTTTGCCATTTTTCATCTTAAATTGCATGTTCTTTAGTACGTCTTCAAGGAAATTGAATGAATCATCACTTTACATTTAACTTCCAAATTGGATTTTAACTTTGCGCTAACCTTTGATTTTTTTTTTTTCCTTTTTTTTTTCTTCACTTCTGAACAAGTTAATCTTTGGGTGTGGGAGGCATATCTTTACAAGAAAATGAAGTAAAAGAAACTATTCAACGCGTTTGAAAGTAAATGGTTAGACTTGAAAAGGCATTTATTTTTGGAACTCTTCCTTTATAGTACAAATCAAAAGTGCCGCTTCGATCGAGAGAGAGAGAGAGAGAGAGAGAGAGAGAGAGAAAAAGCTTATTTTTCCATTCCACGGGAGGGAAAATTTCGATTTTTCCACAAAGTGCATTAACAAGAAAGTTTATTCAAGCAGAAATTGTAGCTTGGACGTAATGTTCCTTCGCAATTAAGACTAAGACTTGTTCTTTTTTTTTCTCGTGTAAAAAAATAATGTTTAATGTAACATAAATAATGCATCGAACGAATTTTGTTCGATTACTCGACACTTGACCTTAATTACGTTGGAAAATCGTTAAAATTAAACGCTCAATCTTCGTAGCGGCATGAAGTGAAATTTCAAGTATCATTATTCCATCAAAATTCTTGAACTGATTAAATATGCAGTTGTGATATTATACGTTAAGATTAGAAAGGTTTAAGTGCAAATGTTAACGCGCCTAAATGTAATTAGAATTTGGTTCAATTCTTTATCAGTCTTTAGGAATATTGGACAAATTGGATCCTTGGGGGCGTAATTAAATGATTCTTTTATTTGGCCCGAATAAATGTGATTGTAGTTTAAAAGTAGTTATACTTTTTCATTGAGAATTCGTAAAAATTTAATTGTATCTTTTACATATGTAATTTTCCAATAGAATAAAATAAATGATGCATTTAAATGTGTTACTTTTAAGAGGAAAATAATACTTTAGGAAATACATAGAATCTCTGTATGGGACCTTTTCTCCCTTTTTCTACAGGTTTAAAGGTATTATATAAAGCGAACAGTTATTTTTGAAATCACTTGAAATTTTGATACTGGCAAATCGTTCTCAATATATTATTAGTTAACAAACATTTCGTTTTGTTACTTGTAATTACTACTAGAAATATAAAGTTAAGTAAACTTTTGTGAAAATTTCCAATCAAGGATTCCACTTCATCGGTATTCTCATCGAAGACTTAAAAACAACACGAACATCAACCACTTTCTTAACTCGAAGTTTTAATAAAAAAACGAAAATGTATTGAACAAAGTAAAATATATTGAAAAACGATGCGATGCCCGTGGTGGCAACGTAAGAAATTTCAATTATTCACAATGATGTGCTTCTCTTTTTCAAGTTGTCCGGAAAGAACGAATTCGTTTGTTAATTATGCGAGTTTGTGGTAACCGCGTTAGGACGTATGAACAGACAGCTACATTATTTAATGACACTGTCCACCGATTTCCAACCCAATTACAGAGAAAACGATTTTACGATTCGAAGTAACAAGCCACGCTGAGAGAAATGCGACATAAAAATTTACTGTTTGAAAGAAACAGTTTACTGCCTTTAAATGTAATAGTGGTAGATGTATATATAAAGCTAAAATATGCTCATTATATTATATATATATATATATATATATATATATATAATATTTATACACGTAAAATTAAATATCTTTGCTTTGAGATATCAATTTTGGTATCACAAATGCGAAAGGTTAAAATTGAGTTGCACTGTAAAAAGTGCTATGTTGAATCAAGTAAAATCGAGTTGAATCAACTCATTTTCGGAGTCAAATACGATCAAGCTTATTTATAATTTGACATAGCTCATTTTATTAATACAAATAAAATATCTTTTGAGTTTAATTAACTCTACGTATACTTGGTAAGGAAAAATATGTTATTTAATAATTTTATAAAAAAATCTTTCCATAATCTCGTCTTGGCTAGGATTTGAACTCACTAGGTACATATTTTAACACGGAGTTAAAACTTATTTCACTAATTTCAATTATTCAATTGGAATATCGAGTCAATTCAACGTATATAAATATGGGAGATTTAACTCGAATATGGTTGTTTCAAGTATGCCTTCATCAACTCTACTCGAACTTCGAAGTACTCAAAAAAATTTTTTTCAGTGTAAATAAATTCGTGGTGAAATTCATCTATATAGTTTTGCAATCGTTTATTGAGAATCTCGAGACTTCCATAAGTCTCAATGGAATGTTCATCATACCTTAGAAATGAAAAGAAAAAAAAAAAAAATTGGTCTCAACAGAGGACGATGCCCAGATGCTTTTGCGCAATAATCGTCTTCGTGGTTTGGTTGAATGTAACTTTTGAAAATGAATGAGTCGGAAGGTGCGAACAACCACCGAGATCTCCGGACTTGACACTGCCATTGGATTATTTTCTTTGGGGGTATCTGAAAAATGACGTCTGCCCGGCAAAACCGATGGATTTAGCGGGGAACTTGGGGGGGGGGGGGATGGCATTGTGCGCCAAGTGCATTTCATTACGCCAGAAATGAGACGGAATGTTCCGAATAACTTTTATCAGCGACTGTGTCACTGTCAGCTGGCAAATGGTGGACAATTCATACATTTAATCAAGCGGGGGCCGCGCTATTGTTGGAAAACTCACTTCCTAATCAAGTACCATAATTTGCGGCGGGAGGCGGGAGGGGGAGGGGGGCAAAACCCTCGTCAATCATGTTTTTTTTATATCGACTTTTGTCGATTACAGCGCAAACTGTGAGCTAACATGACATCAATCGTAGATAAAGTCATTGTCATTTTTTTTTCCCTTGGAGTTTCGAAGTTTGTAATAAAAAATGGGTTTAAATTAAGGGAGGGGGTGTTTAATTTGGTATCACTGAATATTTTTTATTTAAGGTACCAAAAACTTATTGTTTTACTTGTCGATAAATCTTACGAAGAATTTTGGCTTAACTCAACGACAAGTCTTTGGAGTTAAATTGTAACAAATTTATTTAACGACCTCATGAAAAATTTACTCGCACTGTTTGTACCGGTTGGTTTTGGACCTATGCTTTTTGAACTGGTTTCAAGCGGAAGAAGTAATTCCTCCGTACTGATGTTAGGAGATTTTACTTATCCAGTATTCATGTATTTCAGTGATTACGTCTTAGATACGCGTGCTGAAGTGGAGGTTTCTTACTTATGGGCGAATGTGTTATCACCTGTTGCGAGTACAACAAATGCATCCAAATCACATAATCAGTTTTAGTGGAAATTCATCCGCATCGTTCGGAGGTTTCGAAATGCTTAAAGTTACAAATTATGGAGTAATTTAAATCGCATTGATGTATGTTAATTATATTGCTAGTACTTTAAGTGCACGGATATAACTAGTAAAATTAATTGATGTTAATGAGTGAAATTTGATATTTAACTCTTTATTCGTTCCTTTTCATTCTATTCATATTTACTTTCTTTTTGCATTAAATGGTTATTGGTATGAAATAAATTTGTATAAAAATTTTTGTTTTTGACCACGCAAAGAAAAAATGTTTGTGCACGTTTTTAACAAAATTGTAATACATTAATGCACTTGTACATTCATCTGCGCGAATTATTAAAAGTAGTTTAATAATATGTCCAACTAATGAGCTTTCTGCGTCGAAGCGTTTTCACACTAAGAGAACTTAACAAATGTATTTGGTTGCGTTAAAGCGGGCCATAGGAATGAAGAAAATTATGGAAAATTTTAATGAGAAAACTTTATGAAATCTAAAAGTCTTCAAATACCTAATACACCGTGGTGAAGTTTTTTTTTTTTTTTTCTTAAACTTAGTTTGGAAAGCGTTTCTTTAATCGTATAAAAAAATTACAAGGAAAAACTTGTATCGATTCTTTATTGAACGAGTGATTGTAAATAGTGACTTTAAATTGTGCAAATTAAAAGGTGCACCAGTGGTAAGAGTTCCCTTGAAAAATGTTAAATTTATAATTTTTTTAATTCTATGGAAAGTAGTACGTTATTATGTATTATTACTAAAATTTATTTTATAAAAAGTGAAATCTTTTAATAGATTTAAAGTTAAGTTTAAATTGATTTAAAAACAGCTGTTAATGTTTTTAATTGAATTAACGATTTCATTAATAAAACATCAAGTACAGTAATTTAAATTTAATGTTATAATACTAAGCAATTGAATGCCAAATAACTTTGATATACAAAATGATTAATTAATTTTTCTTAACGTTAAATAGTTTAAGTAGAGACTTCTTTTAAGTTCATTGTTCACAGTCGCGAGCAGAAAAGTGTAGGGAACACAAAATAATCTGATTTAACCGCAGGTGACAGGGATTCATTGTGATGCACAAACCAGGGATCTTTTGAATTTGCATATCAATTCAGATTTGCATGGTCCCAAATCTCCTTGTTTAAAACCACTATACTCTTTCTTCTTTTCTTTTTTTATTTCGTAAGATTTCCCCTCTTACTCAGACCGGGTTAACTTAAGTAATGGAACGCATTTAATAATAGTACTTTCACATTTCAAGCAGTCGTGATCAATAATTGATCGTATGTTATAAGGACATTTCCACGTTAAGTAGATAATACACACAGCCATTATCCATTTTAAGTATGCTCGTAATCCTCGTTTCTTTTCAAATAAGAATACGCTGAGAACTAATAGCATTTAATGAATAATCAAGTCGTAACATTGATACGCCGAGAAAGAGGAAATGGCAACATTTAAAACATCTTATATTAATTTCAGGATATCTATGAAAAGTGAAAATCATCGCTGTTAAAAATTGTAAAGATGATCATGGTAAATTCAACTCTTTTTTTTTTTATATTTTTTAATTGAATCCTACACCGCGCGACTTTTAAATTTTACTACACTGAGAAAAAAAGTAATATGGTTAATTTTCGTGATTATTAAAATTCTGGTTGAATTAACCATATTATGGTTATTTTAACTAAAAATCAGGTAACTAGAACTAAAATTGTATAGTATTCATGACAATTAACTATGCGTATAGTTAATATTGCTATATTTTTTTCTCAGTGTACTATTTACGGTGGGAATAAAATTTCGTTTATTCCTTTTATAACGTTCAGAGGCAGTGACTTGTTGCATTTGAACAGTAAATTTTTATGCATTATTTCTCTCGGTGCACTAACGAAAATCGGCAATGAACATGCATGTTTGATGCCTCTAATGTATCGCCGAGGTGTAATCGTGCGCTATGAGTGGAGCAATGTAAAATTAATAAATTTTTTATACGTAGTATATGTAATAAATTTTTAACAGTAATATTTTATGTTGGCATAAAAATGTATGCAAAGTAATTTCACTTTTACAGTATTCTTACGTTCTAATGATTTCACAAGCGATATAACCAAACTCTTATAATTTTTTATTTAATAATTTAATAATTAAAATTTATAAATAATATAAGGTACAATGTGTTTATGTTATTTTTTGGTGGCGAAATTTTTTCCAAGTTTGGCAATATAGTAAGATAAATTAAATTGTTAACTCAATAAACAATTTTTTTTTACTATTATTTCATAATATTCATCATAGGTTACTATTATTTCATAATATTTTTTCTTTAATTTAATTACAATACGACAATAATATAAGCATGGTTCCCATTTTTTTTCCGGGAATTATACTGGTTAATAAATTGTACCATAAGTGCACATCTATTCGGGAGTTATTATATAATTTTTCTCAGTGCATATAGGATCAATACTTTTTAAAATCCATCCGTCTATTCATAAATACAATATTCTGAAAAAGTGAGAAATGAGATTAAATTTATTTTCCACGATATAATATAATATATTTAAATGTCGTAACATTTATGTAACCAAAATTTAGAAACAAGATTATTTCTTAATTTTTAAGCATTTTATTATAGAATATTTTCAAACACTTTCATTTAATAAGAATTACTTGGTAATATTATTTCAATTATAAATAATAATTAAATGTTATAAATTTAATCCTTTATATTTATAATAAATCGTGGTTGAATTTTATTTAAATTATTTCAACTTAACATCGAGTGTATGAAAGTTGTAATTTCTTGTGCAAAATAGATAAAAAGCGAATTTAAAGGCTTACGTAGATGTTCTAATGCGTCGGCAGAAAATATCCATTAACCGGGCATGAATATCTCTTTTTTTAACATTTTTTTAAAGTATCACGGAGAATTCGTTTTTGCTTTATAATAAATCTGTGAAAAAGATGATTACGAAGATTTTTCTCGCCTTTTATATTTTTTTTGTTGTTATCATTCATAAATTAACTTCCATCAAAATTCCACCAAAAACCACTCATTTTGATGACCTTTAACCACGACAAATGTTCGTTTTTGCTTATTTTCCACGGTTAAACTTTTCAGTGGGAAATGTTCTAAAGGTCCAGTATTGGTACTGTACACTGAGAGAAATATTATGGAAAAGTTTCAATTAATTATAGTAAACGAATCATATCGAGCAAATATTCATTTTTTTTCAAAGTTTAGATTAATTTTGCCATAGTTATAATAGAGAACAATTTAAATTTGAACAATTTATTCAATTGTTTATTTTGTTCTGTTCAATTTTAAATTGTTCTTAATTATAACTATGGTAAAAATTAATCTAAACTTTGAAAAAAAATAAAAATCTGCTCGATACGGTTCCTTTACTATAAATTATTGGAAATTTTCCATAATATTTCTCTCAGTGTACTGTTATCAGAGTTATCAGTACTCGTAAATTTGTTTCCCAGTACAGTGGGAAAATCGTGTTAGTAATGGAGTGATAACATCTCTAATTAAAATTGAAACTGGGCTGAAATAGGGTCCCGGCCGGGCATCCAAGCTTCCCTTCTGGGGCCCGAACAGGCACCCCGATAAGATCAATATTCCACCAAAAATTTGACTTTATACTGTGTAAGAAATATATATAGATGTATATATATGTATATAGAAACATATTTATATATATAAAAGGAAATAAGAAAATTTCCAATGGATCAAAATCGATCATACGCAATAAAAGATAATACTTGCCGCCCGCCGCGAATCCGATGGGCAGTAAGTGCGTTTTAAAGCTGCAAACAGTGCGGCGAAATTTGCTGTAAAGTCGTGAAAAATTGAAACATCGAGGGCGCAGGGTTGGAAAAGTTTTTAAATGGTTTTATTGGCCGTAACCAGCGGCGACAGGTAAACGACGGCTTTTTGTCAAATATTCGAATCGAACGCGCCGTTCATAAAGTCGTTTCTTAATTACTTTTTCATTATTCGGCTGCCCCTCCCCCGCTCCCCGGCCCAGTTTCGCCGCGGGTCGCCGAAGTGCGGCGAGCTTTTAGCCGCGGATAAAAGCTTTGCGCTTCGCACACACGTGAAAACTGTGCCACGACGGAATTCAGTCGGCACGTACGCTGACTTCCATCACTTCCGCCAGCTTCGAGTTATCAACTCTCGGGGCAAGTGCGAGGCGAAGCCGCGAGGCGCCGCGAAATGGGGCCGAGATGTGCGTTCTCGTATCGGCGGCTATATCCCCCGCTTGGAAAAATTTAGTCCAGAATTAAATCTGGATTAAATCCGAGCGAAGTCTGAATACAATCTGGGCACTGTCTGTGGATGCGGTATTGGCTCGTTTTCATCCTACCAGCCACTTGTCCTATTATAACGCGCCTTCATATATATTCTCTTGCGGGAAACTTGTGCAGATTGTGATCAGCGCCACCTAGTGGACGAATCCTGATTTATGAAACGGTTAGTAACAATCGGCTGGATGTTGGCTGGTAAGAAAAGAAGAAATAAAGGAAAAAGTAGAATTATCCAGCTGTTATATGCCACATATATGTCATATATATGGCTGCATATATGGCAATCTATATAAATTTTTTTTCATGCGAGTATTCTCTATATATATCTTGCGGAAAACTTGTACAAACTTCCATTAGCCCCATCTACTGGAGTACTGGAATAATAGTTGGCTGATCCAGCCGATATCCAGACTTCATCCAAATTTAATCCAGACTAAATTTTGCCACCCCCCCCCCCGGCTTTCGTCTATCCGATGACACTTGCGAGTACAGACGTGTCCAAAGGTCGGGCATAAAAATATCCCTCGGTCCACCGATTTCGTAAAATAGAGACGAAAGGAATAAATTCGAGGGAGGATGTATGCCTTTTTAAGAAGTGGGGGAGAGAAAAAATGTTTTCCGTCTCAACGATCGTATACGACTTTTCTCAGACGTTAAATTCTTCGCGCCGAGATTTATGGGTCAACGATCTTTTAATGCGCAGCGCCTCCGACTGAGTGAGAGCCCGCTGTGTATTTAAATGGCATCCTCGGGCAGATCTTTGGCTCGGGCCAAATGTTGTTGCCAGTTTTCCGAAAGTGCCGAGTAATTTGTATGGAATGGCGGGATCGAGGATAGATGAGATATTTAAACAGACGTGGAGTTTAAAGTAATCTGGTATTAATATAATTTAATTAGCGCACTTAAAATTCTTGAGTGCAATAATTTGCAATTTTTTCGAATCATTCATTTATGCTTTATGAATGATTAAGATTTATTGACAGGTGAAGTTTGATAAGAAAAAAGAAAGAAAGAAGACTGTGCATGTGCTCTGTGGACTAGATAAGAAAAGTAAATCTTCTTGTATTAAGTTATAAAATACTTGTACTTATAAGTTATATTTATAAGAGTCTTTGCCATAAATAATAGATGTACATAGTACGTATACGTTGAGAAAAATATTGGGTTAAAAATTATTATACTGTATCAAATGTGAGGGTAAAGTATATCTCGCCATATTTGTTATACAATATAAAAAAAGTTTTTGAGAATTGTAATAAATATACATATATATATATATATATATATCTTTTATAATACATAACAAATATGACTTGTAAATAAACTTTTATCCTATTTTTTGATACAGTATAATAAATAATATATATACATATATATAGTAGAACTTTAGTAGAACTTTTTTCAGTATATATATTTAAAAAGTAAGAACTTTTTTTGAGCATATATACAGTACAGACTATACATGTGCGATAGCTAACCCGCATATAGGTGTAGAGCGCAGCGTTCGAAAGTTTTGTTAACGCTCTGAATTGTCGATTCAAACACCTGAAGTTGCCCAAGTGTGGGTTCACCCATCCGCGAGAAGTTCTACTTGAAAAAATGTGCAGTTGAATTAAGCGATGATTGTTTAAATTTTCACATTGTATCTCGCGATGGAGTTGATCCGTGCTCGAACTAAAAAAAAAAAAATATTATTTCTAGAGCACGTGGCTCATCACAAAACGCTTTGGAAGTTTTATGCAGCACACATTAAGCATACTCTGACAAATATTTTTTTCGCATCATGAACCATTGGACGAGCAGCAAAATGCTTTTTAAAATATATGTATGAATTATTGTGTGTAAAATTTAAAAAAAAAAATGTTGAAATATTTTGAAGATTTAGACAAACGTCAGTTGGGATTAAAAGCAATTTGTTTACTAACTGTAAATTATTGCTGTGCAATCTGAAAAAATCTTGCCATCTACGTGAAATATATTATGGTACTTCATATGACTGGACAGAAGTAAATTTCTAAAGTTTTATTTTCTTTTTTTTTTCTACATAAATAAATTACATTATAGTGATTTTACAAATAATTTCAGTTATATTTTTCCGCGTTTAATAAACATTCAATTGTACGTACGTTCAAATAACAACATAAAAAAAGCTTGATGTCTAATTAAAAAGGTCAACGCAGAAATAGCACATGGAGAATGCGAGGACAGTAAAAACGATAACATTCTTCAAGCTTGTTCCATCATAACAAAAGAATGTTTCCTTTAGAATTTCATATTAAATTATTATTGAATACTTTTGTACGATCTTAGCCAGGATCCATATACATTTTCAGCCATTAAATTGTACGCAAGTTTTTATTGCATCAAAAGAATAATTGGTTTATATTAATTGTTCGCGTTACGTATACGAACAGGGGATGTTTTTCTTCCTCATTATAAATGCGTTCATGTTAATTTTTTTCCCCCCAATATTTAATGTACTTGATATGATTTAAATCATGTTTGATTTATGGTATCCGCAGGACTGCAGAAAAACACCTGTTAGTCGTGTAGATCGGGCAATGCTGCATTTATGAGTTATAAATATTATTTATGAATTTTACTTATAGACATTTTAGTCAGCTATGGATTATTAATAATATTTATTTCTTTGTAAAATCGATAAATGTATGGGACACGGGAATTCACTGGTCATTAGGTTGAATGAAAGAGTGAGGAAACTTTAGAAAAATTTCTGTCATTCCATTATTATTATTATTATAATTTCCACAGATTATAATACTCCATGTAAAATTCAACACATATGTGGCATATATGTTGCATATATGTGATATATATGAATTATACCACAAAAAACTCAGATCTAGCATGGTGTTTGAATTGATTTAAGTGCGATATTTTTTCCCGTGTAATCTATTTGTGGTAAACAATTTAGCCATGTAATAGTCACCTAATATTGGCCCTAACTAAGAATGCAATGGTTTGCCCTATTAACGTACAACTCTTGGTATTTGTTATATCCTTAAATCAAGAAATACCCAAACCAGGATCATTTTGTTGTAACCAACAAATGTCCCTAATGTAAAAATGTAATATTTTACTGTAAGCTGGAGAAATATTATTTGTATATATAATGTAAAATGTATATAAAGGCATTCTAATGCTTCCTTTTTTGCGAACAGTTGCACGTTACAAAAATGACTCATTTTGTCACATGGATTATTTAACGTGCGTACTAAAAGCAACGTTATCTGTTACATTATATTTATGCAAAAGAACGCCTTTCATTGTTAATGCAAACGTCAGTGTGATTTGAGGTCTTGCAATTTGATCGAGTGTAATTGAAAGTGATAGTTGTGAAAAATGGAAAGCATAAATAATAGATTACGAGCGGGGAAATATGATTACGTATGATTGCGTATGGACTTATCATAAAAATTTCCATTTCGCCGAAACATTAGCTTTTTCATGTTCGATCAGTAAACATTCAGCCGTAAAAAAAAAAAAAAAAAAAAAGAGAAAGATAGTGAGATAAGTATGGATTTATTCGTTTATTTACTCATGGTGCACAGCAGGGATAACTGTAAATTTGTAGTGGCGAATGAGTTTTTGTGAAAAAGGAAGAAAACTTCACTTCAGCGCTCTTATTTTTCGTGCTTTCTCTTTCATATATTTTTTTAACATATTTAGAACGTTATTTTACGTTGAGCGCGAGGAGGAAACTTTAAAAATATTAAATCGACTACTTTAATTTATATATTTTACAAATTTATGTACTCTAAAAAGTAGTAGGATATATAAATAGTACATGATCGGATATTTATATGTGCAAATATATAAATATATATATATATATATGTATATATATATATATTAAATAGTATTTATTATTAATGGTATAATTTTTGTTTAAAATAGGTAATATTACTTTGATTTAAAATGCACAACATTTTATTCTATATTATCAAAAGATACGCGATAAATATATTTTGTTTAACAAATTTCAAGAGCAAAATAAATTCTTCTTTTTTTTTCATTTTTTTCAATTTAAACTTTACAAACACCGCGTACGCGTAACACATTACCATCATTTAACTGTTGATGGAAATATGAATGTCATTCCCACACACATGTGTCCTTTCTCCGACAAGTATATCTTTTTTTTTTGTCCGCATGAAAAATTGAAGTCATTTTAATCAGCGTAAACGCACTTACGTGTACATTTGCATATAAGATAGCGCGAAAGTAACATCTCACATTATTTTATATTTGCTTAAGGTGAGGAAACATTAAAGTAAGTGAAAAACAGATCGTATTACAGGATCGTCGTTCATCTTTTATTATCCTTCGCTGTGGAATTTTTTATGATGCAAAAATCTTATTACCCCGCGGTAATAAGAATTTCGCTGAATTTCTTATTCTCGAATAAAAGTGTAAAACTTGCAATTTTTAATTCCCCATATCAATGTTTATAATGATAGTTTTAATTTGAGAATATAGTGTGGGCTACGCAAAACTTTTTGCCACTTTTATATCAGTAATCCTTGTTATCAACTTTTTCCACTTTTTTTTTTATCCATTACTTCTAGTATAATTTTTTTTTCGCAGACCAACATTCAATGAAAACTTCGATATTGTATTCTGTCATGATAAATAATAAATTTTACATTAAAGTTTACATTTAAATGTGAATTGTAAACGTATCAAATGTACCAAACAAGCGAGAGTCGGATGTTTCGGGAAGATTAATCTTTTCTAAAGAAAGACACGTGAGTTATAATAAGCAATGGAATGGTCCGTGTATAATTTACGCCGATCCACCGTTTTCAGTCGTGAAATCGATGCGGATTGAAAGATTCAAGGCTTCGGTGATGTGTCGATGCGACTATGAATCGTTGAGTTTGCGTAGATTAAGGATCGCGTAAAATTGGATTTTGTGTGGAAGTAAAGATAGATCCAAGGTAAAGCATTGAGCAATTACGTAATATTCCATCGTAATGATAAATAAACTATTAGTAATTACGCCTCTATGGACAAATAATGTCAAACGTAAATTAGTTACTATATTATGATAATGTGGAAATAGTTTCATCAAAAATTAACACACTTTGTAATAATGTTAGCGGAAAGTTCTCCTTTGACGGTACACTGGGGGAGGACAGGCGAATTAAAATTACTAACATTGTTGGTAAAGCGGAGGTGTGGGCTTGAAATCAGTTGAAAAATTGATGAAAAGTATCAGTATGTTGACAACTATTGTCAGCTGTTTCAAATAGCAATTGTCAAAATGCTAATATTTTTAGCTAAAGATTAGATCTTAAATCTATTAAATATTTTAGCTAAAGATTTAGATTTAGCTAAAGTTCACCAAAAAAAATTCTAAAAAATTCGATTTTTGATTATTGCAACTAGGTAGATTGCTTGATGAATATCCCAAGATATATTTTTTTATTTAAACAAATTGCCAGGATTTCTATATTTTTGGTTATTTGAAATATATTCAGGTTTTATTGACCAGAAATTTTGGTATAAACCAATCTTTGATTTTCCAACTAGTCCTTATAAGTTATAGTAACAATTCATATTTTTTCTCAGTGTATAAGAGTTAAGTTATAATTATTGAGAGGCTTACTTTATTGCGTGCAAGATGAAAGGGGCAGATGTGAGGTTTAAATGCGAGTCAATCATCGAACATATGTTAATAGTCATAAAATTCATTCAGTTCCCTTCGAATCCTGTTAAAGAACTCACATTCCCGATGAAAAATGCTAAAGTTACGTCATTTTGAAGTGACCTCTGCGTTTTAGTACTTTTAGTCGCGATCACTGTAAATCGATAGATACAGACTCAGCAACTTTCTTGTAATTGTGCATATGGTGAGGTTACGTGATTTTCCTTATCAGCATTATGAATCTAATTCAATTATAAATTGCAAATTATATTAAACGTAAGAGTTTGAAAATATGAACAAGGCAAATATAACTCGATTTTTTTTCGATACTATATTTTAGTACTATATTTTAGTACAAAAAAACGATTGTAATTAATTAGAATTATAACTGTTATTTAATTATTTAATATTGAACTGTGAGAATGGCGATGCTTAGAAAGTTATGAAATGTAAAAATGAAAAAGAAAGCAACTAAACCTGTTTTTTTTTTACAATTTGTGGTAGTAGGAGCATGTAATTGCTGAGAACAATGATATAAAATGAAAATATGGAATCCAGAATCGAATCATAAATGAAAAACTCATACGAAATATACACCTGGGAAATCAAAATTACAAATTTTTCACGTTAATGAAAGTAATGACATTTCACATGAAAATCATCGTAATTTATTTGCACGAAACATTTGTGTTTTGTATTTCTTTATACAAACTCTTACAAAGGAAAGGTGATTATAAAATTGTATAATTTTGTATTTAACAGAAAAATCATTTCCGCGGTCCGTTTTGTACATCAAGAATTTACTTTTTAATGGCGATGACACATTTCGGGGAGGGAAGGGGGCGAGGTATGGTATTAAGACTTAATACCAATTATTTCTATTATTTATATAAATTATTTTACAAATTAATTATAAAAAGTACCTTGTTTTATTGAAACAAAGCCATTTATTTTTGTTTCATTTTACTATATTTTATGGTTAACTTAGCGTGAAATTATTTCAACCGTTAACACTGTGCATTGTTTTTTATAAAACTTCGTGAAATTTCCAGTCAAATTTAAAACGCAGAGAAAATGAAATATAAGCTGCAATGATCACCTACTTAAGCAACCCTGATACATGCTTGAAACTGGGTTAAAATAACTTGTTGCTGCCTAATAAGGCTGATATAGGGCGTGTAATGCCAAGCAATACAGATAGGTATTTGGGAACATTTGGTTGAGTATTACCTGGAAATAACAAGGCGGATCTGCTTAATGTAAGTGTATGGTATAAGCATGGAAAATATTTTGTTCCGAAAAGCTCCGCGAGTCAGTTAATTTTATTAGTAATAGTAAAATATTTCATTTTAGTCTCTCGTTTATTATAACAAGATATAAATATAAAATAAAATAAATATTATATTTATTATCCAAAAGTCGTTATCAGTAAAAATTTAAATATGTATATATATATAAAACTGTTTTCATATATTTTTCGAGAATTTTCTTACGTAATCGAACAGGTCTTATAAACATTATTTAAGTCTATTTATTAAGATTCATTTATTCCGCGCTTTATATGGAATAAATTTTTATATATAACTACCAGCTGATCGTAAACATTACTTAAAAGAAAGGCTTTCCATAAAAAGATTGTACTCATATATCGCATCGATAACTCACGAGCAATTTAACATTTACGACACCTATTGAAACGTATAAATAATAAAGGTATTTCATATGGGGACCTCTTTGTGATATCATTGGGACATTGAAATAATTTTGCATTTACGGTATTTAGCGATGTTGCGATTGCGAACTGGGGGCTTTCAATACGAACACGCGTGATTTATTTTACGCGTGTATTACTGCCGCGTTACAATCGAAACATTTCCGCGATATTATTGTAAAACTGGTGTGCTTACTAAATCGATAAAAGGTGTTAACACTGGGTCAAATACGAGTCAACCGCTTTCAACGTATACGCTCGTGTACAACATTCGGTTGTGGGGTTAATTTTTGCAAATGTCAATTTGTTTTAAATAACGTTTGTTTCAAATATACTCGATGGTTCGTTGTTTAAACATTAGAACTGTCAGACCAGTCAAAATGACTGATTTTACAATTGCATTTTTTAGCTTTGTCTTAATGTTGATAATTCTAGTGTTATAGAATAAATATTTAATTCAATATTTAATTCAAGTTTATATATTAAAATTGTAACATCTCTGTGAGAACATTAGGAAATTATATATATTTTAGTTAAATTTAATAAAATCTTATTGACCATTTTAATCTAATGATTGATTTCATTTTTGTTTCAGGTAAGTGTGGCACACCTGACAATAGGAGGCATTAATATATGGGATTTGTAAGTTTAAGTTATATATTTATTAACTAAATTCTTAACAAAATATAATCTGACGTTGGTAAGGTACTTTCATCGGACTGTACTGAGAAAAAAAAAGTTATATTTAAAATTGTTATATATCCTGGCGTTGAAAAAGTATCGTATAATAAATTGAATCAAGAATTGAAAAGAAACATTTGAAAATAAAAGAAAAAGAAATATTTTCATTCTTATCTGATATTTGCATAAATTTTAAAAATAAAGAATTAATAGTAGTGGATGTGTATAAAACGTGCTGTTAAGTAAAGTTGCCAAAAAATGAGGTGCCAAGATTTTTCGTGACAAAGTAGTTGTGGTATTTTTATTTTTTTTGGTTGAAATTTTGATATCAGTTTTAAATAAGCAGTTCTCTTCGTGGAAATTAAATTCTTTTAAACGAGTGTACACTATAAATTGATTGAAAAAATAAAATCTTATATATATGCGTAAGGATTTAAGCTGCACTTCTCGCGAGCTCGTTATTATTCATTGACTCTCAAAATGCAAGCAATTCATTGTGTACTTCCTTCCTTTTTTTTTTTATTTTAAACCCACCATTTCATGGCTTTCATATTTTAATCCGTTAATTTCTCTGCTCAATGTCTTTAAATAAAATTAAATACCGTTATTCATAACGTTATACCGAATATAAAAAACGATTAGTAATAATTGTACTTTGCTACAAAACTGTACTTTGCTATTAATGTGCACGTAGAAAAAAGTTGGAACAAAAATTTCTATACTGTATAACAACGTTGATGTAAAATATTTTGTTGTGGTATTTTAATCAATTGATAATCAAAAGATTTCTACAATTTATTAGTGTCCAGTATAGTAAACATTGTAGGAGGACATTTACTAATAGTAGTAATTTTTATTCCAACTTCTTTTCTGCCTGTATAACATGTTTTTTTCAAAAAAGTAAAAAAAATTAAACATTCTTTTAAATACGATTTATGTTGAACAACATTTTCTTAATATTTCGCATGGTCACACACACACACACACACTCACATACATACATATATATATATATAGTCAATTTGTAAAAATTCGTAGAATTTCTCCATTCAACGTATTCCGCGAGACGTTCAATTAAAATGCAACGCATGGGGGGGATGCTTCTGTAAACAAGGTCTCGTACGTGTGCCGCGGAAATCCGAACATTGTGGGAATAATAAAAATTGATCAGAAAGACTTTAGGAAAAATTGCTGGGAGATAGCGTGGCCCTGATTACCCGCGCTCATGGGCACTCCGAACCGACAACGCGACCATTTCGACGGATTGACCCTTGCACTTTTCTAATGCCAAGCCAATCGACAATGTGTATGTGTGTGTCTGTCTGTGTCTGTATGTGCGCGCGGTCTCCTATGAAAAGTCAAGTTGCGGTAAAAACGTGTCTTTACTTTGAAACAGTTGTCGTATCAATTACGTTTTATCTTGAAGTCACTTTTCGAGACTTTCGCGGTGAAACCTTTAGCCCGAGCGAGCGAGCTTATAACGTTGCCAAAGCTTTAATCGAAAAACGGCGAGCGAACTATGTATTAGGTAAACGCGTTTAAACGTATGTTTTGCACTTCAAAGCTCTTATAGGTATTTTAAGTAAATCTTCCCGTTTTATAAAGGCCCAGCGGATAAGACACTCGTATATTTTAAACGAAAAATAAGCACGAGGGATCATTTTGGAGGATCATTGGATCCCACTCGAAGCCTTTATATTGCGACGCATCCCCGCTGGTATTTGTACCAATTCTATTATTATTATTATTTTACGATTGGATGTTACAAAATGTAGGATTAATATTTGCAAGTAAAACATTTTCTTGGGATTATTCCGTTGTAATACGATAAATTACACCGATATTACTCAGACTCGACGTTTCTACTTCATTTAATGCGACAATTAATGAGTTATTGACGAAAATTTTCATTCCGTCAATTATCCAATGGGCAATTAATTATCCCCCCTCCTTCGGGACGTTCGGTTAACACCAGCTACTTTGTCTAGGATTACCCGCGATCTTATCGCTCCGCGTGCGAAAGACAAACCGATTTAGAATCCTTGTAACGTCTATCCGTTGAAATGTGCCAGTGTTTGGGAAATGGGGAAGAGCAGGCACAGTACTGGCACACGATTGTAGAGTTCCGATATTTATTTACGAGAAAAATGTTTGAAAAAATTGTAATCCCTTTTGTTATTTGAGGACGAAAGGGACAGAGTTACAAAAAGTATAATACAACATTATAAAATGTATTGAGAAAAGATGTAAATATTGTAACGTTTTACTTTATTTTTATACATTAATGAAATTAGTGTACAATTTTTGATTGTACTATTTGGAACATTGTCCATCATGTTCTCAGATTACAAAGAAAGATCACAATTTTGTTCAAAACAAAAAAAAATTAGGCCTTGGTTGAAAAATTCCAGTTTTTTAATCAAATTAAAAATTCCCTATATCTAAAAAATATGCTGAATCTAATTGCAAGCATTAAATAAATATTTTTATGGTCATAATTAACAAAAAAAAAAATCACCAACTCAGTTTCAGAGCAGTTTTACTGCATCACCTTAAAGCGACGAATTTCAGCGCAACCAATATTATCGTGCCTTCATGCGCCCATTGGCGAGTCTGACGGACGACCGTTTAGACCCCGGGGTGAAAGGGATGGGGGAGGCTCATATTTCAAGATCAACTCGCTCCTCACGGCGCGTAAGATTTCGAGGTGGGGGGGGGGCCTAGTTTGCGGACTCGCGCGATCGTGATTTCGTTATAATTAATTGAACATCGCGGCAGATTGCCTATCTGGTAATTCACGTGAAACTTGGGTAGATAGTGTCTAAGGGGTTGGTTAAGGGCTCGTTGGTCGGGTTGCCCGGGTCCCACGATTATATTACGTGTTAACGGCCGTAACGAAACGGAACTTATCCGGCCGAGAGAGACCGAGAACCCGAAGCGCATCCAGCGGCAAAAGCGCGCGCGCAATCTCGCATGTTTGTACGCGCGCCACGGAGACTTGTACATTGTGTATCAGCGGAAGTGAGCGCTTTATCAGAAGCGCGCCATTTTCAACGTCTGCCCTCCTCGGACGGTCCCCCCTACCCCCGCCACCCATCCCCCATCCCCGTTTTGTCTTGCGCCGAAACGAGGCTACGAATTGCTTCCTGCTTTTGACGTATCTCCCGGTGCAGTTGATAAAATTCAAAACTATCCGCTGTTAAGGAACTTTCGACAGCGCTCGCCGTGACACATTCACCGTCCGCAGTGCACGGCGGTACCGTTGAGGATGGTTTAATGTACAATTTCGAAGGGTTGACGAAGATTTCTTTTTGTTTCTTTTTTTGTTTTGTGTTTTGCCAGGTCAAATTCAGGGGTTAAGGGATTGATTTTGAAAGTTCAACAAAGTACAAGTTATGACGTTAGTTGCACTGAGGAAGTATAATAATAAAATTTATAAAACATTTTAGGAATATGCATATTCCTGTAAATTATTCATGAATAATTTAGGGATGTGTACACTCACAAAACTGTCTATTTAAGAGTAATAGAATCTTCCTATATTAAATAGGGATTCCATTCAATATATGGACAAAACTAAATTCTATTTATAATAAGAATACATTATTCTTACAAAGCATATATTTATATTAAGAATAATTTCTATTTATAGACTGAAAGAAAACAGTACGACAATAACAATTGAACGACGCATGTGTATTTTCAAATAGACATATTCTTATAATAAATAGAATATCTGGTTAGTGTTATCTGAAATAAGTTTTATTATAAAATGACATTCCTTTTAATATAAAAACCTTAATCTATTGTATATTAACTGAATATTCTTATTTTTAATAGATTTTCTATTAGTTTTAATAGGAATATTTTCTTTGTACAGGTTTCTTAAAGTAAGTATATTTTTTTTCTGAGTGTATGAAAAGTTTGAGGATAGTCAAATTGATGACCATTTAGTTGCTATAATTAAACGTTAGTAAACATATTGGTCCAAAAAAAAGTTTTTAATTACTGTAGCTACAAATATTTGTTATTAAATGAATAAAAAATTTTTTTTCTTTTAACTATATGTATATCCTTAAATTGGCATAAAAAATTGTAAATTATAATATTCCTTTTTTCTTGGTGCGGTACGAGAGTTACTTATAAGGGAGTTTTTTTTTTCGTCCACTGCTTGCAACGGCATTTGGTACTTTGTTAGATAAGAATCAACTGGTTTATGCATGGAAAGTTATTTATAGAGACGCGCGTTTGAAATTTTGTTTATCTTTCAAACATGCTTATCAAATTCATGAAATTTCGAACGAAACAAATGAGTAAGCGCGTGTTAAAATATTTCGGATATTTTATAATAAATATAAGGATTCGATTAAGAAAGATATTAGTAGTGTTGTAGTAAAGTACAATTTTTCCCATAAATTATACAAGGTGTACTAGTCTATTACTTTTTTTTTTTTTTTTTTTGATCACGTACAAAGAGAATTGTGTTTAAATTTACTCGATGGGGATAATAAATTGCATTTGTCATTTACAATGTTTACAATTCTTAAATGCAATACGAAATACAATTTGAACGTTACATAAAAATGCACTTTAATGTGCAACTGTGACAAAATCAAACTATCCGTTCAAATATTGATAAGAAAATGTATGTCGTCGCGCTATAAAATAAAATCATTTTATGTTGAGAGGAGAGAGGGAAATCAGATGTAATATATATATATATGTCTGGTATACAACGAAAAATTTGCCCAAGCGAATCACACGTTTTTAAATCCTAATCAACTAAGAATAAATTACAAAATACATTTGTCCTCACTCGAAGAAAATAGAACTTTTATATATTGAAAGAAATCAGTTTCAATTAAAATTAATAAATTATAATATTCGGCGCCACTTTTATCCCAGTGCACTAACACTGCAGTGGCGAAAAGTTGTCGGAGAACAAATTTGTTTATCGATGATATGATAGCTTTATGCCGTAGTAATCGAAAATCCAGAACTATTTAAGTTTGTTAAATTAGTTATATTAACGTCGGTTATTAGAGCCGAGTAATATCGACGCCTTGTCTAGATTGAAAAAAGTTTTAATTCCATCATATTCATAACTCCATTCAACCGTCCATCCCTCCAAAAAAAGAAGAAGAAAAAAAAAGAAAAAAAAGTAATATATTAAATTTTGAACGATTAATGAATATTAATATGTTTTTAGAGGATCATTATTTCCCGATATTTTTTTCCCATTTTTTCTCCCATTCACCATCTTCAGTTTGCATTATGCTCCCTTCGTAATTCCTGTCAGCCTCCTCCTTTCAGATGACGATTATTATTTGGATTAAAGTGATTTTCCAGGAAAATTATTTCACTCGCGCAGTCCCCTCGCATTGTTGGAAAGTACATTTACTGTCAAAAATTTTAATGATTTTTCTCACATTGCAGTTGCCGCGCTTTCTTATTTTATTACTCGCCGCGTGTTCGATTACTGTATTATTTTTTAACGACGCCTCAGCAGTTTATAAGGCGCGCGCGCGCACTCTCGACGCTTTTTAAGGTTTTGTTACACGAATCCATGCACCCCCCCCCCCCCGCCCCTCCCTACTTCTTATCTCCCTCGGCATTATTTCTACAATTATACCACGGCATAAATGTTTATTACGAGCTCTCCTTTATCCCATCAACTTAAATTAATTTCCTCGTCTTGTTACATTACATAAATTATTATTATCTCAGTACTTATTGCTCGTTTTCTTAATATCTCGTTGATCGCGTTGCAATTTCGTTATAATTTTCATCCCGCGTTGATATAAAATCACTGCCCTTTCTCAACATTTTCATTATATCTATTAATTTTTGGTATTTATTTATAATAAGGATTACTGTTTCGTTTGTAAGGAGAAGGTAGAATTTAATATCCCCCACCTTTTTTCTAACTAATACAAGTTTTAATGTAATATATTGATTTTTGCAAATACTTTGTTGAAATGGAAAAGGAGAGAAAAGATGTTATAAAAATTACCTTTATCGTTAGTAAATTTACTGCCAACTTTTTATCTGCTTACATCTTACATTGGCAAATATTGTCAGCACCTTGACAGCTATTGTCTAATATACATACAATTGCCAACCTATGGGAAATTGCCAGAGTCGACCTACGTGGCCGATTCTGGCCCAGTACTGTTAGCCAGACTTTGGTAAAGAGATAGGGCCAGGTACTGGTTTGAGCTTGGTTATCAACAAAAACAGAAGATAACCAGATGTAAGACATGCCAGGCAAAATGTCAACGCCATAGTTGATCCAGACTTGAAGCAGTACTGGTGATTGAAAAAAATTGTTCAATGCAAGAGCAACGTTGGATGATTACTGGTAGGGTATAGCTATACAACTGGTACGTTTAGTTATCAGGTACTAGACCCAGTGTTATCACTCCATTACTGGTACCATTCCGTCACTGTACTGGTAAACATATTGTACCAGTACTGGTAACTCTGGTAACAGTACTGTACCAGTACTGGACCTGTTTCCATTTCCATAGGAACATTTCCTACTAAGGAACCATTCAATTTCATCAACCATACGACTAAGTTGACCAACAATTTTTGTTATCTTTATTACGCGGGCTCGCAAATATGAACTCACCTTTGAGTTGGAGCGCGCGCATTTTGAAAGTCGAATCGATCATAAATTGCAAGCGGCGAAGAATAATGTGGCAGAATACTTGGGATTGTGTTTCGGCCGATGTCAAACCCTGGCTTTGACATTATTGCTTTGATCGAGCACCAGCTCGAGTGATTTTGACAGTTGCTTATCGATCGTTGGCGTAACGCGCGCGAGCCGCGACGGTGTAACGCCACACAACGTGGGTACGTCAGGCGGCACGTTACATTAGACCCCAACATGACTGGTCTAAATGAATTTGCGCGAAGTTTACACGTAACGGCATAATAGCCATAAAATTAGATTTAATCGTTTTATCATTTCCCGAGCGGTGCGTCGAGGCGCGCCGCGCGGGAAATACCCGCTAATAATTACTCCATCATTTGTTATTCATTTAAAAAGCCATTTATTATGCGCGATAAATTAGAAACTTTTGCTCGTCGAAATTGTTATCGATGATGACGCATTGGCGGGCTCCCTCACCTTATTTTTTGGTTTTTTTTTCTATTAATGTTAGAATTAGTTTGAAGGGAATTAAACTTGCGAGATTTGAAATTTGGTACGGGGAAATAATTGCGCACCTGCCGATAGCAAGGCTGGCCTGCTATTGATAGAATTTCAATATGGTCAACGATTTTGTTTGGATTGGATTAATGTTGACGAAAATCGGGCGAGCTCTCACTTTTTGTCCAGCATTGTGTGACGCGACGGCGTCGTAAAATCTGAATATTATTTTGCATTATTGAGAAAAGTTTATTGTGTTAGTAGGAAAATTAACGTGTAACTTTGTATATATAAGTTATATTGACATGTAATTTGCTATAATGGTAAGTTATTAGCATAAGGTTAACGTGGCAACAAAATTAACATGACAGATTTTTAATAAGATTGTGTAAATCTTGTACTCATTCGACTGTCAATTTATTGAAATACCACATGTTCTATGTCAGCATTCTTAATTTTTGTTCCAACTTGTTTGTACATGTACATTGAAAAAATGTGATTATTATATCATTTCGTGATCACGTAAAGTAAAAGAAATTTTGTTTTTATCAAGACTCACGATTATCCTTTAATTTATTTGCAAATTTAATAATTTGATATTTGCGGGGCATATCTTCTTATTTTACCTACCACTATATATTTTCGAAATTTTCCATTGTTAATGTAAAAGTGACGCACAGCAATTCTTCCATTTTAAAATGTATCGTTCAATGTCTGAGCAATCTTGGCGGATTTTCGATTATCAAGATTGTAGACTGAGCACAGACAGACAGTCGGATTACGAATTCAGGAGTTATAGTGGAATAAATAGAATATTTGTTGCAGGATATATATACACACATATATATATATATATATGTATAAAATAAATTGGACTCGAACGTTTTGTCGCCATTTCATGTATCTTTGCCGCACAATGTATTATTTATTAAAAACGCTTCCGAACTGTTTAAGCTCCTTCCGTTATAACACAAATTCTTTATAATTTGTCCCGAAAATGGCCACAGCACGTGCCACATATGTCGCTCTCGCATCGAAATCTCTTTGCGTGACTGTCACTTGATCCGTTGTATTTTCATTCGCGACAAGAATATATTTGAGTATAACGTGACTGCGGTTGGTGTATATAGGTTTGCCATTTAGTTTGCTCTTTTTGGCGAGCCTCGGACGCAACGAACGGAGACCTCGGAGACAGATTTGGTTTTGCCCGGCTCGACGGTTAAGGGGGTCGGACCGCCAGTGACTTAAAGTGTCCCGAAATTTTCGCCGGATATTCACATTGTCTGCGGATCGATGAACGTGAAAACCGTTGACTAACGCCACGAATTCTCCTCGCTTCCGTGCTCTCGGTATCGCGTAACCCCGGCGCACTTTCGCGTTCCTGTTTCTGCTGTGCGGTCGCTCGTTGACGTGATAAGCATTGTTCTATCGTGTGATATTACTTAGGCGTCCGACGTATATCTTTGCCCGTTACCGGCGTTCGTTATGTGAGAGAAATAATGCCCCTGAAAATTTACACCGTCCAGTCCGTGTGCTTTCAAACGTATAGTTATGGAAAATAGATTTTATATTGGTTTGCCAGTATTGGGCCCGATCTGGTTGTCGTTAATTGGGTGGTCCAGATGGGGTCCTGGTGTGGTAAATTGGGTTATGGTCGGGCATCCAAAAGTTCTAATTGTGGTCTGACCTGGCATCCTAAGGAGTTCCTGTATATGGGTATAATTGGGAACATACGCGTGGCCTTAACTGGGTAACTTTTGGATACATAACTGGGGCTTAACTGGGATCAAAGAACATTTTCCGATAAAGCTGAAATTTCCATTTCCAACTAATTTTGTTTGATTAGTTTTTCAATGAAAATTCTTGGTTTAAGGATTGTTACATTCTTTTTTAATTGTTACATTTTAAACTGGTGCATTTGCCTTCTGAAAAACAGTAATATTTATTCAAAGATTGAAATGTTTCTAAAGCAAAATTAAAAGCAGTAATATCGTACGTCATATTTTTCCCTCGCTGTGTATGTCGCAAGTTTTTGTCACTCATTTTATTTTTCATTTAATGATAACTGAAAAGAGAAGGAGAGAAATGAAACATCAACAGTATTTTGTGGGGATCATTTTCGAATACGTTAGATGACAACTGCAGTGATGAACAGTGTTAGCATATTCTGTTTATCTATCCGTGTTACATATACACAATTGTTGTATAAGCATCACGTCCGCGCAGTACAATGAGATTAAAACGACTTTTTTACGATAAGGTTGTTTTTCATTAAGTTAATACATATTTATATACGTACTTGAATTTTATATTTAATAAATAATAATAGTATGATATGTATAATAATTATTTATTAATAAATGTTACCCATTAATTACTATAATCATTATTATTACTAAAATTATTTCCCGTCGTATCTTGATTTCATAACAACTGGGCCCTTGTTGGGCAGCCGGTTATAGGGTATGCCTTACTGGAACCATAACAATATCTCACGTTATATCCCAATTATTACTTAGTCCTCTTAATTGGTCTGGTCCCAGTGTGGTTTCAATCGGGTGTTTTATAATCGGGAGGCCATGCCAGCGCCATATCAGAGTCCGATTTGAATCCAGACAAATTGGTAAATAGAATAATGTCACGATTATTATTAAGACAATACTTGATACAATTTCAGTTATTAAAGCTTTAAAACAATTTCCAATAAACAACTTACGAAATTCTACGTTGAAAAAGTCGATTTTCACGTGTCCATTTCGTTCCACCTTAGAGACGAAATATTAAGTTTATTCGTAATAGATGGGTACTCGCTAATTACTGTCTTTTGCCACAAGTTTCTTGTCTCGAGGGCTATTCATCTCTCAAACTTGCTGATCACTCTTAAGATGCGTTCTCGTCGCTACTCTCGCCATAGTCGCAGCCGTTGATAATTTTAATCACCAATTGGTACCGACTAGGCTTCCGGCGTCCCCTTATCTCGTCGCGCCGTGAGAAATCTCACGTAAAATTAGGGCGAATTGATGGTTCCTCAACCATCACCTCAGTAAGGTCATATAACTGTCATTTGGTTGTTTGTCTTGCTAGGAATATTTAAAATTTTTCACGTTACCTACATTTGCTTTGGTAGGTAAATGAGTTTATCTGGCAATTTTTAACTAATTTAGTAAGAATTTATTCTTTTTGCAGAAGGATCTAGATATTAAATCGACTAAAATGAATATTTAAACGTTACATAAACTGTATGGCTGATTCAACTATTCACTTATCTTATGGGGATTGAACATAACCTCAATATGTCAAGGAAAACTGCTTGGATTTCACTGTGTTTTGCATTAGATTAATTTGCATGGCTGATTTAGTCATACAGTGTATGTAAATTGAATCAACTAGCTAAGTTAGTTTTTATCAATTCGACTCACATAAATTTCTTTGGCTCACGATAATTATAATTGCTACTTATCCCAATAATGGCCAAACAATATATCTAACTTAAATAGAAATTTAGTAGTGCACTTCATATTTTTTTTCCGTTTTATTTTCCTGATAAAGCTACGCGTATTAGATTCTTTACCCTTCGTTGTTTTTGCACGTTTAGATTGGATTGTTAATAAAATTCTACTTACATATTACCGTGGCGCGTACGCGCGTTGATTTCTAATTATAAATCAAATACAAATTATTCATATGCTGATAATTTCGTGATTATTCAATAATATTATCATTTGAAAATCTATTGTTAATATTAACCCAGCGGAAATTGGTGTTACATTTCAATGATTTGCTAACATTGTCCGCCAGCATAGCACAAACTTGCCACGTTCATTAACCATCCACGAACGTATCATCTATCCGTGTTGCTGATTAAGCAACGCGCTTTTTATTTAATTATGTTCTTTTTCCACTCCATTCTCGCAAGGTAATTGTTACCAATTACCTCGTAGGTGATGCCAATTTTTGCGGATACTTTTGATTTCCATGGTTAAGCAACGTTTCAGTTTGTAAAGTAATTTTCATATGCATTTTAAACAGATGCTTCTCTCTCTCTCTCTCTTGAGGAGTTTCATATATTGTAGGTCAAGTAGGTCAGTAAGAATCATTATTATGGTAAAATCGTTATTGAAATGTCATGCTTGGATCGAAGTGCAATTATAGTATTAATACTTAGAAACAGTTGTAATGATAGAAAATTTGATTTTAGTCTCCGAGAGTCGTTTTGATTAATGATTGCCATTTGACCAAACTATTGGCGATTTTCTGCCGAATGGCACCTGAAAAGCGAAACTTACATTCAACAACCAAAGTGGGATATTTTACACAATGTGAGGTAATAGGCAATTAAGTAAAGCAAGCATGGGAAAGAAGTTAAATTTTAATGTCAGCACGATGTGCTTAAATAGTAAAGTTATGAATAAAAATATGATACCTTTGTTATATACTTTAAAAAGACAAGGAAGATACGATGGTTAAGTTGAATTCAAAAGATAATTATTTATATTAATTTATCAGTCTTATTATTATTTTTTATAAATAAAATTATTTTACAGTACACTGAGAATGAAATGTTATTGCGTGCGTTTCAATTTACTTAACGGTATTATAAAATCAGAATAGAATTACCTAACTACCGTTTATGAATAATATTAACCAAGGAATATCAATTTCATAGTGGTGATTATTGAGAGAAGCAAAAAAAAAAAGGAAACCACAAAAAAATGATCGCATTTTGCATCGAATTAGTTATCCTGTAAAAATATATTAAAATAATAGTTGAAATAATAGGAATATATATATATTTCTGTATAATAAAGAGAAATTATATTTGCATCTCATGTACATATGTTTGAAATATCACGTATGCCATCAAAAATACCGTGTACGTTCGAATATGTATAATATATGTTAACGTGTTATGCGGGTCTCGCTATCAAAAGTACCCGCTGGGTAAAATATATGCAGAATTTCAAAACATTATATCTTAAATTGAAATTTATTAATTCGGATTAATTTATTGTCAATGGGCAATTCTGTTTGTTCTTTAATGAGCGGAAAATGGGGATACGTTAATCGTCGATGCTTACAACGTTATTAAATAACATTTTACCAATTAAAATGTCAACAAACAAATTCAAGTTAATTCCTCATTAATATCAAATTTTAAACTTCACCATATAATTTCATTATATGAAGAAAATTTATTATTCTTTACCTATAAAAAATTGAGATAAAGTTGATAAGATTATCGAACGTGGCATAGACTTTATTGCAATTTTCGCGATTTACATTTTAATTACAAGTTTATGCAATTTTTTTAACCCAACGAGACACACCCTTTAACAGAAAATTTAAACGTCAAAGTTTCCCTCGCGGTTGGCATTTTCAATGACAAACTTGCTTCTGAAATAAGTGCAGGGCATTATAACATTGACGCGGGGATAAACTGTTTTCGACAGTCAGTAACGAGTACAATATTCCATGGAGTTGCATAAACACAAATAGAATGCAAGTATGAGTTTTGTTAAGTATTTAATATGGGACGAGGGTGGGTCGTTATTGTTCAAATAAAATCCCAGGTAGAGGAGGTAATACATTGGTACTGGAATTGTGGAAGACAACTGGATATAAGTTTTTGAGATTGTATAAGGATAAAATATTGCTAGTTTCCTCTTCTTTATTTCCAATGTTTACATTCCACTGTCGTTCGCGATGCAGTACCACCGTTGGTACTCCGAGTTGACCCGGCACAATATTTTTTCCAGTGTTCATTATAAAATGGCGATAAATTTTAAGTTAAATGAGGAAGAAAACTGATAAGGTGGCTGATAAATATTTAGGAGGTAATATTATATTATAGGGGGTTTTCGAAATTTTCCAATGTATCAATATGGAGTTTCCAGTTTATCGTTGGATTGTTAATCATTGTTTTTTAATTAAATAAAAAATTAACGAAGATATTAAGATTAATTTTATTTAAAATTGATAAAGTTTATTATAATATACTACAAGAACATTTTTCTATAATATATATATATATAAACTTCGGATTTTATATACCTGAGATTGTTCAGAAATACGTTTCCTTTCTTTCTCTCTCTCTCTCTCTCTCTCCCTCTCTATTTTCCTCTCAAAGTGATTGAAGTAATTGAAGTACTTTGAAAATTAAGTGATT
The DNA here is from genome assembly GCA_022817305.1 of Leptoteleia sp. ZL-2020. Classification (NCBI taxonomy): domain Eukaryota; kingdom Metazoa; phylum Arthropoda; class Insecta; order Hymenoptera; family Scelionidae; genus Leptoteleia; species Leptoteleia sp. ZL-2020. The sequence continues at coordinate 29,446 of JABFPN010000817.1, forward strand.
ATTTTGTGCAATATAATATTATTATTTATGTAGTAAATGGTGTTCAGAAATATTCCCAGAAAATGCTCGGATACATTAATAATTTATCTCTTATTAGAGGAAACTGTTGTTCGGTATGTACGCGAGAGTGCCCCCATTATTTGAATGCAAAATCGGCTTTCAGTCGTTTAATTATTGTGATAAAGACTACCGAACGTTTCAAATATATTAGAATCACTGTACGGGGGAAGCGACAAAAGAAGCCCTTACATTTTGCAGAATAAAGCAAACAAGCTGCGCGCGCGGAGAACAATTTTGTTAAATGAACAAACATTTTGAATACTTCAATCAAAGTATTTTACTGTTATTAACGCAACAAAAGAATTTAGAACACAATTTGACACAACAGCGAACAAAATTTTTCTCATCGCAAATACTTTGGAATTTTGTTTATTCTACGAATAAGTGTTAGAATTCGTAGATTAATTTCAACAATATAAATGCTAGAAAACTCTGTATATTTTCATATAAAAATACTATAGGTTTGAAGGTTGAAATTAATAGGCAGACTGAAAAAAAAAATGTTGAGTGTTTGCAACTCGATGGTAGAGTTGATGAAGGCATACTTGAAACAATCATATTCGAGTCAAATTTCCCATATTTATATATGTTGAATTGACTCTATATTCCAATTGAATAATTGAAATTAGTGAAATGACAGTCGGTGTATATCTCACGTTACGAAACAGTGACGTTGGCGCAGTGGTTTAACTTTTAACTCCATGTTAAAATATCTACCTACTGAGTTCAAATCCTTGCCAAGGCGAGATTATGAAAAGATTTTGTTATAAAATTATTAAATAACATATTTTTCCTTACCAAGTATACATAGAGTTAATTGAACTCAAAAGATATTTTATTTGTATTAATAAAATGAGCTATGTCAAATTATAAATAAGCTATGATTGTATTTGACTCAGAAAACGAGTTGATTCAACTCGATTTTACATGATTCAACATAACATTTTTTACAGTGTAGTACTTTTTAGAATTCTTATTCCCCCGGTGTTATCTATGCTGGATAATAATTTTGTCATGATCCGCAAATGTATCGGCAGAATGGAACGGTTTCGATGAGATGCTTAGCTTCGATTTTCAGAGAACTACAAAGGTCTTTGGTACTCAACGCGGAATATAATTTGCTAACAATGATTGTTTGCAATGGAGGCGCGACGAGAACCGATTGTCGCAGTAATAACGGGCGCGAGGGAGACGGAGATTCTTGTTTTACTGTTTGAACTTGCGTTCGCCAATTGTTTTGGTTAAATAGAAAAGGTTCGTTTGATTTGTCGAGCTTTGGGACGTAGTCGAATCGAAATGCTAGCAGAAATTGACTCGTGATCTTCTAACAAAGTAAAGATATATATTTCTTAGAGCGAAAATATATTGAAGAAATTAAGTGACAAGACATTGATTAAAATATTTTTAAAACATAATTATTTTGACTTCTGAAGTTAAAGTTTATTTATAGTTTTTAAGTTTAATAATCAAAGAAATCCCTTAAACCACTTTTAAGTTATATATTTTTGTTTAGTTAAAGGATTGGGTTACGGTGTTACACTTAAATTAGCGAAGGATTTATGTAAAATACTTTTCTGGTAATGTCATCGGGGTGAAATTGCACGGTACACGGGAGCGCCTAACGAAATCAACAAAAAAAAATTAATTATTCACTGCCGATTCTCATAACGATATAACGATTATGTCGTATGCAAAGTGCAAATGTGTTACACATGCAAAATGTATGCAATTCAGAATTTCCGCCGCGCGGAATGCTACTGCGATGTTACTTGGCTGGAGACTGCGGAACATTGCTTTAACACGGCATACATGTCACAAATGAAATTTTCCCTTTTCCAACCGTTTTACTGTCGCGTAAATATCACGCGTTGCTTCCAATGTTGTTGCATTTTATATTATTTATTATTTAATTTGTTTCTTATTTTGTCGTATGTTAATATTGTCGTCGGATAATTAGTAATTATTGCAGTATTGTTGTTTCATCATCAAATGATACATTGTTTTCACTTTTACCACAATGTGTGGTAAAATGAAGGTATATGTGTTTCAAAGTTTCGTCGAATGAAATGATAAATCTAAATTTTTATGTACCTGATGTTTCAAACGGTTAATTTTAGAAAAGTATATATACTTTTTTTACCAATTTCATTTCAATTTGAATACTTATGTTAATATTATTAGAAAATAAATTCCATCTAAGAATCGACACGTACAATGTTGATTTTATATAGATTCAATTTTTTATTTATTAGGAGTGGGGTGTTCTATTATTAATTTAACGATAAATATATTGTTTGGCTGTTTAGAAATGTTTGAAAACGTCAATACCTTACAACGTAAAATATAATCTTATTAATTATAAGGAAATATAATTAAATGTTAATTTTTCATTAACGTATACTGTAACCTGACATTGTTGTAACATTTATTCACCAAGTTTACACCAGCACGTCTTCTTGTTAAATTGTTCCAGCGTGTTTTCTTTGAAACTAAGCCAGCGTTGTTTTCTTGCTGGTCTGAACAAACCCAATTTTGCGAGTCGCAAGTATTTATACCCCACGCGTTCAGTCTGAAGTATTCCCTAGTATGTGATACAATTTTTCGCCTTGTTATGGTTTTCTTCTTTATTATGATAATAAAGAAACGTTAAACCACAGGTTTTGCTGTAGTGACTATAAATACCGCCACACTGCAGTAAAAACTTGGCAAAATCTGTGGTTATCTTTGGTAAACCCTGTAGTATTTTAGTGTTATGATATAAGCCATAATATGGTTGTCTAAACTTCATCGTGAACTTTTTTTTATTGATTAAAACCTCATTCATAATTTTAATCTAATAATAATTTTTATTGTGTTTCAGGTGAGTTATATCCAAGTGACATATCCAGCAAGTTAATGCATCTGATCTGTAAGTTTAAATGTTATATTTATTTGACATGATGTGTTTTATAATCTTTCGTGTTCAGTGTTTTCATTTGACTATTGTTTATAGTATCCCGAGTAAAAGTAAACATGATAAAAACATGATCAAATTTGACATAATAAAACGATCATTGGAAGGTCACAAAATAAAACTAAATATGATCATTATGTAATATAAATTTGATCATGTTTTAATCATGTTTATTTTCACTCTAATCTTTATATGGTACAAATGTAGGTAAATTTTTTTCAAATTTAAACATTAAGATTTAAAAAATTTTTTTGAAAAGGAGCACTGAAAAAACAATATTAATATAAAATTAATGTTAGCTCCAAAAAATTATTCTTAGTAATTTCAATAGCAATACGAAAATTCCAGTATAAAGTGTTGTCCAGTTTCATCCATTGCAATGGATTCTGTGACTTGAGACAATTTTACCCCGGTACCGTTAATTTACCATTAATTGTAAATTAATAATATTAAATGTAAAATATCGGTAATTCATTTTCGTCGGTCGTTAATTAATCTTAATTAATATTGCTCCAACCTTGATTTATGCAAAGTCATGGATTAATTTTGGCGCTATTGAAGTGCTTTTGTAAATATATATATATTTATATATATATATATATATATTTATATTGGAGTGATCCAATTAATGAGAGTTTCTGAGCAAGGCAAGCGGTATGGTTTGATTACATAATCATTCGTTGTCATCCAAGTCTGATTGCTAATAGATGCATCTGATTTTGCAAGACACGGTATGCATAATAAAAGCCTTGTTCATAGTCGGGGCAAACAAACGAAAAGGAAAGCGTTTGCGGTTATGCACCGCTTGAATTAGGAGATTAATTTCGGTGAAAAATGTACCGCCACAAAAAAGTGTCGTATAAATAAACAGTAATATTTTACGAAAGTTTTGGATCATTGTAAGTAAAAAAACTCTTGGAAATATAATATTTAAATTCAAGCGAAAGCCGGTAATACTTTTTCTCGTAAACTTACGAAATTATTGGTGTGCAAAAGTACTGTTTTCTTTACCATTTCGCATACAAATCATTTTCTTTACTGTCATACGTGGTAAAGAAATTGCAACTATAGGACATATTTATTTTAATATTATAATATGGGCAAAGGAATTTGGAATACACGAAAGAGGTGGAGTAAAGTATTTGATATAAATTAAATGAAGGTATAAATGAATTTTATGAAAAGATATCCCAGTTAAATTTAATAAATAAAATTACATTTTAATTAATAATCAAATGCAGTAATTGTACGGGCTAATTATAAAGAAGAAATATCGCGTAATATTTCATAAAAATAAATATTTCGTGATACATTCAATTAATGTTCGCGAAGCATTGGGTGTATTTAGTGAATAATAGCCAATTCCGATATTAACCGAGCAGATTAGTTAAGCCAAAATCGCAACTGCGTTGCGATTAATTATCTTAGAGTTGAATAAAAATTTCCCAGTCTCTGGAGTAAACTGAAAACGAATTACAGACATGAAAGCTAATATAAATACACCTTTCTTTTTCCTGTTGATTTAATAACAATATAATTTTTACAATTCATTAATTGCTCGTTAAAAAATTTACCTCTCGCAAAAGCAATAAATAACGAGAACGACTTTGTAATTATTATTGTCAAGATTGATTGTGCCTTTCCATTCATATCAGATTATAGATTTTACAATGGTCTTTCTAATTTGTTATATTTCATTCGTTTGTAACGTCATTTAAAGCGTTATTTAATGTTTAATGAAATGCTTAATACCCAGGAAATCAGTTCAGTTTCGCATTAAAATATAGAAAAAGAAAAGAGAAAAGAGATAAGTGCATTAGATTATTTAATTACAAGTTAACAACGACGATAACTCTGGTAAAAATGTTTCCAGTCGCTTGTTTTGATATTGAACTATCGCTGATTATTATATAAGTTACGCTTATCAATAATCGATTTGTTTTGTCATCGCGAAATGCTGCTCGCGGATTCGTCACTTTGCAGCAGGCCAGAGAATATTCTGGTACTCACGGCATAAATTTGAATTCTGTGCCTCCAGGCAAATCCGAATTGCGAGCTGGATTGCCTGGGATTTGGGTCTCTTTACATGGCGATGGTTATCGACAATTCCTCGCAGGCAAATGCGTTGACCTAATTAATCGATTGCTTAAACTTTTTAATATCTTTGAATATTGAATTAACTTCGAAATGCTACTTCACTTTTATAAATATGCCAAGATATACCGTCACAATTTGGACGAATATAGTAGTTCTAAAAGTCTCGCGTTAATTTTAATTTATTTGATTTGATAGTGTAAAAGTGTACAGCCATCCTTTTCTTTTTATGTTTCAGGTATCATATGATAAGAAGTATGATAAACGCATATATGTTCGAAGTTATTATGTATAATTATAAAAAGAGAGTAATATGACAGAAAAAATTAGTTTTTAACTGTGTTTCAGATGTATATCAGTATTTCAGTAAAAATTATTGTATTTTAAAAGCGAAGAAATTAGTTTTAAATGTTGAAATTTTTCCTTTTAAAAAACAGTAAATTTTACTGGATCATAGATATACATCTGAAACACAGTTAAAATTAGTAATTTTTATATTTTTTATATTTTTCTCAGTGCAAATAGTAACTATTAAGAAAATTTTCTCAGGCGCACATCTTTGGCGGTGACCTTAGCTCCATCGTGAAGTACTAACACTTGTCTCGGTGGTTAAGTTTACCTTCTCGATAATTGCAATTGTACGGTACGAAGTAAACCGCTCCAACTTCTATGCAGGTATCTTTCGTCATAAGACCTAGTTGTTGGTTACTCAACGCGGGTTCTACATAAGCTACTTTATATGTTAGATTTCCTTTCGAGTTTCTCATCAAAGTATTTAATCATTTAGTTGTAATCCAAGATTCTCCAAAGTTTGCTTTTGTGGCAAATATCAGAGAAATACCATCGAACATTTTATGGTTTCGCCATTTATACGTTTTAACTGATTAATTATTCAGATTTATTCGTTTCCAACTTCGTTATTACAAATTACAAATCGTCAAAGTGTTAATCTGGATTTAAACAAGGTAATTCGGAATTGTAAGCCGGCGCAATTTTTGTATTGCAATTCTTTCTGCTTTACCTTATCATTCTTTTAACAAGTTCCGAATGGTCTTATAATTCTCGGTAAAAGTTTCGCCTCGCTTTAAAAATTACATTTCAGATTATATAATTTCGGGGATAGATTGAGTAATTTTATTTCCAATTTATAATTCCACAGAATGAATAATTTAAATTTGTCCAATGCCCCCCTCCTGGGTCCCCGGTGGCTTAAATTTTTGGGCGAAATATATTCAGTCGCGTTACGTTTGATGTTTCTATTATCTTCAAAGTTGCTTAATATGGAAATAAAGAGTATAATAATCGTGCGATTCGTCATATGACGGTAATGACGTTAATTGCGTTTCTGTCACAAATGGACAGTTACAGTTTAGCCGATTTGATTCGAAGATAACGTCATTTCGGGATGACTTTTGTCACTGGCGTCTGAATCGTAAAATAGAAATAATTGAATGCCGAAAGTTTAGAATTAGATTGTTGGAAACAGTATATCCCGCATCTGTTAGGCAACATCTCGGATAGGCGACGAAGACAAAAGTTTGGATGCTTCGAATTTAGCGGAAACACAGCCGTAGTCAATCGAAGTTTGAATTCAAATTAATATTTGCCACCCCTCATCTCTAATTTACTTTAACACTTTCTTTATAATGAAGAAGTTACGCAGTAAACAGTCTCGCACTTAGGTCTAAGAAACAGAATGATTCATATATATATATACACTGAGAGAAATACAACATAAAAATTTTCCGTTTAAAAGAAACAATTTAGTGTTTTTAACAGTAATATAGTTGTATATATGTATAAAGCTAGAATATACTCATGATATTTATCATATTTATTAATTAGTTCATTACATTGGGAAATAAATGCTAGTACTGGTAGCTTTGGTACCAGCTTTATACCAATACTGAGACAGTAAAACCTTTCCTATTGGGAATACACTAGTAACGTAACAAATATTTATATTTAAGTATGAGGAAAGTGTGTGATTTTCAGATAACAATTTTTAAGTTATAACAATTGAATTGAAGCAAAAGAGGAAGGAAAGAATAAATTGAAATAATGAAAAGAACTGATAATGAAGCTATTATAATGACATGGAATATTGGATAAATACATGTGATTTTTTCTTAAGATCAAAATTTACAGGTTGATTATATTTTAATAATGATTAAACGCCAGCTTGTTTAGGATATTACAAATATATTATTTATTGTTTTTGTTTCGCCTCAATATTGAAATAAGTGCCGAAACAAATTATTTCAAATATATTACACGTTTGATTTTAGAAATTACGTTTAATTGTATACACACGTATTCTTGTTGCTGCAACAAGGTGTGACACTTCGTACTCCAATTATATTAAAGGTTGCACACGTGTATAACCTCGCTTTCATCATATCTACGCACCACTGTAACTTAACAGCGTAATTAATTTACGTCGTAACTCTTATACTTGCAGCTTGAATGTGACCTCCATTCGACTTCCTATAGGCGATTCTTAAATAAAGTATTATATCTTCCAGAGTGAATAAATGAATAATTATCTCTTTTCATAAGTACGTAAATATTCTAGGATATTAATGCACTCCATGTAAACGATATGCATTTAAATTCACTTTTAAATAAGAAATAAAGTAAAGCAATTCTTTATTATATTATTTAACAAAGATGTTCAAATGATTTTTAAATGAAAAATTAATATATTTCTATCAATAATACTTTTGAAATGTCACGTTGGACTGCAGTAAATTTTTGTGCATCGAAATGTGCATTTTGCACTTTAAACATTTTAGTTTTATGTTAACTAGTAAAACAATAACTTTAGCATTATATTAGTAAAGTTTCTTGGCACACCTTGTAAAACTCAATAATATCCAATAAAAATAAATTTCATATATTTTTTTTGTATTTTTCTCCTCGCTTGTTTGTTTATTTATTATTTTTTTAGAAGCACTTTAGCTTGAAATTGTAACATTTTTTTATATACCCGCGTGGAAAAAACATTGTGGCAGAGTCTATGGCAGCACTGTGGCTAAGACTGTGGCATGCGAGAGCCCACAGTCTTGGCCACAATAAGCCACACATGTTGCCGCAATGGATCGACTGTGGGATGTGGCCAGGAGCCACAGTCGAGCCATAGTGACTAACAAAGCATTTCTATATAAAAAAAAAATTTAC